>JAWDGP010002498.1:400000-532500 GCA_033675545.1 Elysia crispata
AAGAAGTTTATTTAAATATAAAACAGTTTGTACGCTATTCTACCTGCGTACTGTAGGACGTTGATAGTTGAACTTCTCCTTTTATATATTGATGTCAAAAATGTATAACTGGAAAGACATTTCAAAAGCATGTTGTGATTGGCAATATGTTACTAATCTTGTATATTGACATCTTTGATGTTATGTAAGTAATAAATACATGCAATATTTCTAATCTATTCCTTTATGTACCGGGGCTGGAAAGGCCACACAGAGTTGGGAAAAGGTGAAGAAGCTAGAGAATTCTTGAAGGTCCTAAGGTTGCAGATCTCTAAAAGATATATGCTAGTTCTCTCAGAATATTGGCTTAATACTGTCACTAGTCATTTTCAAAGCAACTATCTACTGTGCAAACTTTTATCACTTTCATAAATAAGTTTGAACTCTTCGTTATAATTTTAAAAAATGCGTGTGCCCAAAATAAGTTCACTTTTCAAATTAACAATTAACAAGAGCGGTCGTGTAGTGATTTTCATTTAACATTTTTAACCCTTCCTTGAAATGTGGACATGAAACATGTAAACCGAGAAAAAATCATTTTTGGCCAGTTAAAAATGCTGTTTCAAACTTTTCATGAACGAAAATTGATTTTGGACTTTGAATATACTACCTGTACATGGTGTAGTAATGTTTTCACAAAGAATGAATTGCATGCTCAGATATTTAAAATTAATAGCAAGACTGAGAGGTTTTCTTCATCTTTTCCATCAGGCCTTCTAATTTTGGGCAAGAAATCCCTTTTAACGCCGAAAAAATTGATAGACTCATCATATACATACCGTAATTATTATTATTATTATTATTATTATTATTATTATTATTATTATTATTATTATTATTATTATTATTATCATCATCATCATCATCATCATCATCATCATCATTATTATTATTATTATTATTATTATTATTATTATTATTATTATTATTATTATTATTATTATTATTATTATTATTATCATTGTTAGCATTATTATTCTGTGATTTCTTACGGCAGAATTGCGGTCTTAGCAATGTATAGGATATAATTTCAAATTTTATAAAAATCAGGGATATTTTATAATTATTTTTTTTAAGTCCTATTGACTGAACCAACCTCTTAACTTCATCCAATAATATTTTTCGGTATCATTCGTTACGCACCTGCCGGTAACTAAACCGCCATGATGACAGTGAAGACCCGTATCTGGCACTCAAAGTTGGATCTAAATATAAATTCAGAATCTTAGCACAAAACAGAAACATCCTTAAAAGGTTGAACTTAGCGATCTTCCCAGAACATTGGGATAATATTGAAGCTTAATGTGAAATGCGAATACGGAAGTGTTACGCCAACGATGGTGGAGGCCTAGATTCGGCATCTCACGTCAGATTGATTGAATGTAAAACTAAAGCGAACATGATCATTTAATGTCACATTCAATTTTATGATTAGATTATCTGCACCAAGAATTGATTTACATCTGCATCTAAAATCTAATACACCGTATACAGAAAGAAGTAATACTTTGTTTTAAGTTACTTACCAGAGCTAGCAAGACTGGCCAAAGTAACATGAACAATTGTGTGGATGGCTTCTGTTTATCTTATATGCCGTATGACTCAACCACTTCCAGATTGTTTAAAATCCTCAGAAAAGTATAAGATACTTTATTACATATCAATCAAACACGTTAATGCTAATCTTTAAAAAGCAGCTGTTTTTTTTTTTTCAAATAATCAGTTTTTGTTTTTCGTTTGTTTTTTCGAAACCGGTAAATAATAATTATGGGCCTGTAAATTGAACCCTCTTAAATCGAAGTTTAAATCCATTCCCAAACAATTCGAATTATGACGTTTCCACTGTATGTACATTTTAATTAACTTTTTTTAATTTGTAAATTATAATCAATTTAGAATGCATCCTATCATGGTTAAGAATGCTTTTTTTTTTCTTTTTTCATATCATGCCTATTTAGCTAGTTAAGAACAATGTGTTACGTGTACATGTATTTGTTAGAGGTCTTGTAAATGTAATTCCTACATGAGCTAGAATAGAACGAGTTGCTCTCATTATAAATAAGACTTATTTATTCACATATTTACATTATTTGCTTCGGGTATCCTAATATTGCTGAAAGTATATAAAGAATTTGAGAAATGGGCCAATGATGTACCTATACCAGTTTTAATGTTGGTGATAGATCTCCTGAGTTTGTTCTTACAAAACTTCATAATGGATGCAAATCAAGCCTCCCACATGTCTATCTTGCTACAATGTATATAAAATGGAAATCCAGAGGAAATAATCACTCTATTATGACTACTCCATAGTCTATGGCAAAAAAAAGAAGTCAAAGGCTTTCAGGACTTAATGATTTACTAACGTATTCTTTATAAACTAGTTCTTTTCGATAACATGAGAGGTTAAAAATAATATAGTATTAAAGGCTGCCTATGTTAATGGTCGTTTTGTATTTGTTTAAAAATTTTGAAATTTTTAAAATCGATTCTGCAGAAAGCATTGACAGCTATTGCTTGTTAGTGTAGACGTATATTCTCTGTGAATGCATATGATTGATATACTTACAGATTAGATTAGAAAGTATCATCACTGATTTGGTTAACTTTTTCAGTTCTTGCCATGTGTCAAATTTAGAAAGATCTTAAGGAATTCTTTGCGTCAACAACAAATCAGGTAATCTAGTTAAGGAACAATAAATGCATGGCTCTCCTCCCTCACTCACTCTCTCTCTGTCTTTCTCTCTGTTTCTATACATATCTCTCTCTCTCTCTCTCTCTCTCTCTCAATCACCAAATCCATAATTAATTAAGAAAAATATGTTTTTGTTTAATTTTTTTCTCATTATTTACATTTTCTCTATGACCATATCCTTATTGTGTAATACCCAGTACGTGGACGCACATAATTGTCCTACATGACATTTTAAAATCAAGATTCTAACATTTTTCAGTTCACTTTCACAATAATAAGTTGCCTTGAGATGGTTACAGAAAGAAGTAAAGCTCATACTAAAACTTTCTACACATGTCAATCCTAGTTTGCTCTATGGTTAAGTTTAAGAAGGAAAAAAACCAACTGACATTTAATTATTTGTAAAAGATGAGACTCATCAAATACACCTATTTTTAAATTGTAAACACAGACAGACTGTCAAATGCATTTAAAGAAGATCGAGGCTTAGAAAGACTAATTAAAAGGAAGAAATAAAAGTGAGAAAGGGAAATTTATTCATGGTACTGAACATTGTTAAGGGATTCTGATAAAAATTCTTACACTATAATACCAACTTAATTTAGATCTCACATTTATTCATTTATCAAAATTCAACCAAAATCAAAAGGTAGCACCATACATTGCTCTTCCAAAGTTTCACTGAATATGTCCAATTGTAAGAAAAGGGGGGAGTCATAGAGAAATAAAAGGAAACATAATATCAAGTCTTTAATGACATTTAAATTAATGTCTTCCTCCTCCACAAAAGCATCAACATTGTTCTTTATGATGCTTTAAATAATTTGTACACTAAAACATTGTGTCTTGTGTTAGTTTGTTTGATAATAAAATCAAGTTAGAATTTAGGGTAATAAAGGATCAACTGATAAGAATGCTCATGTTGAAAAAATTGAGTATCAAGTGTGAATGAAGTTCTATGTACAATTTCTCTCAGTATTTTAAATACTACTAGATGGCTTGATATTATTATGAAAAGTCTATCTAATACAGGTACCTACTGACTTTTTGAGAGGTTGAGAAATAAGTTTAGACATAAGATATGAGTGTTTCATGTCCTCTCATTGACATTGGTCTTTCCATATGGTATTGCTTTCTGGGAATTATTATTGTAGATGTTGTTTTGATCTTACAGTCAACACTTTACATATCAATCTTTAAAAAAAAAAACACTTACATTGAAAGCAATGCCACTGAGAAAAAAGATAAACCAAGCAAAAAAAATAACATCCGGCATAATGAATACAAAGATGGCTTTGACGATATTAGTAGTAGCAATACATAATATTATATATATTTTCTTGAAAGTAAACAAAATCATCCTATTAAAAATGGTATGACTTTTATTTTTATACATTATGTACATTCAAAAGATATTTCATGTTTGAAAAATGACCAATAAAGTTTGTACTGCAGTTAGACCATAATAAAACTGAATCACAGTGAAACATATTTTGCACTTGTATTTCAGTCTTTCTCTATTATTTTAATAACTTAAAAATTTATAATTATTATGAGGTCTAAGAAATACATATATTGCTACAAAAATTAATGCAGAAAATGTCCCAATTTAATGAAACGTTCTTTTTTTATACACTTTTCTAACTTGAGTAAAAAAAAAAAAGGCAAAGAAAGAAAAGCTTTCTCTTTCAAATCAAAAGCTTTTATAATAACCCAGCAGTTTTCTGATATTCCTAATTCTGTCTTACAACAAGTCCAAACAAGCTCTGTCATATTGCTATTCACAATCCCTAGAGGGTCGTGCCTGAATATTTAAAAATGATATAATAAAATACCATTTTTATTCATACTCCCATTTGTTAACCAATGCTACTCTTACAATGCCTATCACTTGTGCCAAGTATTTGTTATACACATTGGCTCTACATGGAGATTAAAAAGTGGAAATGTTATGTTCATTTTGAAATGCCCATCTATATAGGTTTAAAATAAAATAAACTCCATGCGGATGATGCCTGATAATTTATCCCCATCAGACTCTCTATATTTTTTGCCAAGCAAAACAGAATCTGTCTTATTGTTTTAGCAATTTTAGAATTGAGATTATCTTAAAAATATATAATAAAATTAGGGTACTGTACAGTTTGGTTAATTTGAATTCTTCCAAGTTCTTATTTTCCTGATTCTAATTATTTGGACTCTTCTCAAATAATCATTTACTAAACTAGATCTAATATTTAAAACTTACTAAGTTCTTTGAATTTGATATCAAGCTTAGATCTACTTTAGAAATTCATCTTTTTTGGGCTTTACTTCCATGATTTAATAAAAAACTGAGAAAACTATATATTTAAATTTTAAAATTTTGCAACTCTTCTTTTTATCAATATAGGGTGTATACGAAACAAAAGTGAAACCTATGTAAGGAGGCTCTTGAGCAATACATTTTTTAAGTAAGAAAATGCAACATTCAAATTTGAAAAATTATGGCTCTGGCAATACTCAATTATGGCGAATTTTATAGAAAGGCCTGACTGAAAATGCTGAATGCTTACTATTAGTTTATCTTTCATGAAATTATCAAAGCAATTTAATAAATTTTGCCAAAGACATGTCTCAGAGCATAAATATTTCAGGTCATGGTTGTCAACTCACATTGACTATGCCCACTGATTTTTTTAGAGAAATATTGACAAATTTTTGTCAAAAAGGGATCATTGCACTGTATTGTTCTAAATTTTGGGTCCATTTATTTCACATAGACCACAAGGTTTCATAGGGATGAGAGAATATTAGATGAAAATTAATGGAAAAAAGTGAAGCCCCATCATTTTTATTCTTTATCATTGCTTTCATATTAATATTCAATAATGATATGATACCTGGGAGATATTTACAGCCCCAGCCACTTTAACGTACATGTACTTGATACAGTATAGGTGTTCAAAAAGCAGCATGATTTTTCAATCTGTATTATTTTTATCGACTTCATTTTCTGATGATGTGACAACTATTGTATCTAAAAGTTTTGTAAAAAGTGACCTTGATTTCTACTATTCTTTTATGAGGATCTGTAATAACTTTCGAGTTTTGTGCAGTTCATTCCAAGCAAACTTTGCAAACCCTATAAATTTGTTCAAAGAGCATCACAATTTTTCAACCCGTTTTTTGATCAACTTCATTTTCTGGGGACGTGACTACAATTATTGTACCTAAGAGTTTTTCAAATAGTGACGTTGATTTCTGCTGCTCTTTTATGAGGGTCTTTAATAACTTTCGAGTTTTGTGCTGTTCTTTTCTGACTAACTTTGCAAACCCTCTATATTTGACAGGCATTTTTGACATTTCAAGTTTCCTTCTTTGAGATTTGAATGATTTACTTTGCATCTTTCTATCTTTGTACCCAGACAGTTCTTCAACATTGCTCCCTTCAATGTTGCTGACACGGACTTCCTCTAGCTCGTTTTCAAACAATCTTCTATCTGGAGACTCCTCCTCTTCCTTCAAATTTTCATATGTATTAGCCTGGCTTGCTTTAGAGGCTTTTTGAGCTGTCCTAGCACAGCCCTGCCCTCGAACATGTTTTGTATTTTGCTTGTCAGGGACGATTTCAGCCTGGTCTTCTTTTTCTTGCTTCACTATTACTTGTGAATGTTCCATGACTTCTGACAAGAGACTTTCTGCATTTTTATTCTCAGCAATTCTTTTCAATGTCATATATTTGACAGACGTCTTTTCCAAGGCTTGTTTCATTGCATCAAAGTATTGCCATCTAAAGTTCTTCCTTTTGTCATTCACTAACTCATAAAATCTGGAGGAGGAAAGAGTGCAAAGAGTTAATTTTTAAACTAGAACATGAGGGGGGAAAGAATGCAAAGAATTCATTTTCAATGGCAAACAGAGATGTTTCTGCAATTGTCTTAATTAAAATATGGATAAGAGGAAAACTATATTTTAATCCTGGTGAACAGAGAGTTTTGTAAGTTGAATAGCTAGGTGCATTTATCTAAATGTATGATTTGCACCTCAATTGAAACTCTGATTTATCATTGAAACTGATGTTTGAATCAATCTTTATTAAGTCCTAGTCTTTTCTTTTCAAGATCTTTTTTTTTTAATGAATACAGAAGACCTTAGCACTTAAATGAGATCATTGCCCTTACCATAATAATTGGTTATCATCTGTACAGTGCTTTGTAAAATGCAAAGCTTTAAATTTTTAATCAAAAACTCTAAAAACTACAAAAATCTTTTTAAAATAAATATATTTGGTTCACTAGGTGTAATTGCAAGAGGCAAAAATAATATGGGAGTTAAAAAACCAATTTGGTATAGTAAATTTTTTTCGTTATATGTTCTTGATGTAACAGTGTTTTACTCTACTTTTTTTTTCATTCTTAGCTGAATATTTCATTAATCAAAGAAGAGGTTGATTTAAATATGCCTAATTGAATGCTGATGCAGAAAAATGTGTGACTCAACGATACAAACTGCTTTATTAAAAGGATTACATTAGATGTCCTTTTTCTGCTTTAAATGTCTTGAACCTACATAAACTGATTGCAAGAAGTGAAAAAGAGTCTTAAATTAAAATATTAAAATCTAGGATTGACTTTTTCCACTAATGGAGGATTCTCAAAGAAGACAAAAAGATAATTAAAATCTCATCATGTTCTTTCACAGACCTGTCCTTTCAGAATATTGAAAAAAAAAGGCAACATTGCCAATATAAATTTTGTTGCAGTTATTTTAAGGCAGTAAAATTACATTTGAGGCCATTATACCATTCAGGGCAATATCCGTTTTAAAAGTTAATTGAATATATTATGCTTCATGGATAGCATTGTTAATCTCCAATTGAAAAAACAAAACCAAAAAAAAAAAGGCTGGGCATTCAAAATAAATCTCATAATTTCAAATTGTTTACGCTGGAAGGATCATATCATACAGAGGAGTCTAGTGAAAGTCAACACCTTGTGAAGAGGACTGTTTGTTGAATTTAAACAAGACTTGACTCCAACCATACTTAGGAAAACAAAATGGGACTGCACAAAGGGATTGCTAGGAAGCAAGAATTTCTCTTTAAGATTTTGATGATATAATTGGTGGATTCTGCTGTACTTTTTAAAAAATTTGTGTATAATATATGTAAATCATTACATGTACTGTTCAATTTAAAGTTGGCTCTTTTTTTTCAATTTCTTTTTTAAGATATTTCATATCTTAACATTGGTAAACATCAGCTCCATTAGAGTCACAACTAATCATAATTTCTTACAGATAAATTTATCTTATACAGAATAAAAGAGTGTAAAATATTTTAAATGGATTTTGTAAACCATTCCTTTGGTCTAGTTTTTAGGCCACACGTCCAATGAGAAAATGTTACGTAAATTATTTCCAGTTTCTCAATCAAATTTATAGCAGTCAGATTTTGAAAGGTTGCACAATACCAAACAAGACCATAAGGTAAATTTCAAGCATTCAAAACCAAGGTATGGCTTTTCAGGGTACAGCAAATAAACACCATTCCTTATCATAAAGTTCTAGAAAAGATTACCTAGTTAGAAGGATCCTTTAATAAATAAAGTGCATAGTCTTGTAAAAAATAATTTTTTTCATCTTTGATTAGTTCAAAATTAAGTTTATCAGACTATAGGCACTTTTTAGAAGATACTGTAAAGTGGGTTAAACCTGATCATGGAGACTGGAATCCACTGTAGTCTATGCTCACAACCTTCCTATCTCATTTTTTTTTTGTCAATTAAATCTTTTCGCATGCACCTTAAATTTCAAGCCAGACTTGCATAATTATGCAACTGCAACAAAACCCAAAAGAGAAAAATTGGAAGTGATACAATAAAATTAAGTTATTGCACATTCTTTCTTCTGAGAGGCCCAACTGTCATGCTTTCTATAGTTTGTTGGTGCTAAAAGTAGACCTGGACTTTCAGCATCACTATCTGTTTATCAAGCTTACCGAGATTTCAAGTGCCTCCACTTGTTGTCACAGGCTTCTCCAGTAAAATTGTAGCCCAATGCACTTAGTTGATCTGAGACTTTCCGCCAAACAGCCACTTTTTTTACTGATGGATTGGCTAAAGTGATTCCTTTTTCTACCACAAATGAAATCAATGCAAGTGTACTCTTCTCATCCCATTCTGAGCACTCTGTAAAAAAACGGCAAATAAAAAATATAAAAAAAAAGAAAATGGTCACAGTAAATTGAAGTAAACATGAATCATTAATCACTGACCATTAATCAAATTTATTTTTTTACAACGGCCTCAAATTCATTCTTGGAACAAATAAAAAAATTAATAAGAAAAAATATGTTTGTAGTTGTTTTTTTTTTTTTTTGTACTTATTTTGGACATCTATTTTGTAAAAGGCAACTTTGATTTCTATCTCTTCCAAACCTCTTGATGTATAGTAATGAAGTTAACTAAAATTTAATCTCCATAGATCAGCGTCCCACAAGGTACAAAGTTTCAAGGTTCTATATGCATGTATTTTAAAACTATGCTTTGAGTGTCTGTGGAGATAAATCAATTATTGTTGTAAATTTGCTTTCTTTCATGTAGTTGTATGTCTCTGTAGGAGATATATCTGTTATTGTTGTAAAGTTGGCTTTTTGTTAATGTAGATGTGTAGCTTTGAAGGAGATAAATCTGTTATGAATGTGAAGTTTGTAGTTTTTTTCCCCACCTGTTCATTTGTATTTCATAAAGTCATACATAATAGCACATGTAAAAAATTAAAAGTGCTCTGATTTTTGTTTAAAAGAACAGCATAGTATCATATTGCATAACATTCTCAATTACATTTTAAGTAAAGGATAAATGTGTGTTTACTTTTACTAGGAGTACAGAACATAATAAAAACCATACACACCCTGGGACAAGACCTGAACATGTCTCTGTTTCCCATCACTTTCATGACTACAGTGTTTTAAGACCCAAACATTTTAATAACTGAAACAATATACTGAAAGTAGAATTTTAATTTATTTATTTTAATTTTTTTTCTTACCTCAGAATAATAGAATGTCCCAAAAGATTTTCAGTACCTAACCCCTTATCACTGCTCTTAGAAACAAAATGAAACAAACATTTAAAATTTTTAAAAGTTTTCACAGGCATAAACAGAAAGGGCATGTGCCAATATTTTAATACATCATAACTCATAACAGGAAAAACTCACTGTTTAAACTTGGTGCATCACAATTATTAAGTGTGTCCACTTCTGTTGACAAAACCCGAATCAATTTTCCTAGGTTAGAAGAAAAAAACATTTGTTTAACACTATGATTAATACTTAAATTCATACTATTAAAAACAATTTTTTAAGACATTTAATCTGGTTTTTTTTTTCTCTCATACACGAAGTTAATATTCAGGTTATGGTGAAATCGATAAATTCAAATCAAATGTCACTTGATATGGAGTATCAACAATCAACCTGAACAAAACATAAATAAGCTGAATGGTGTCTAACTCAGTGTGATGCAACTGAAATGGATGGGAGATAACAGGTGGGAATAGTATTCCATATACTTAGGCTTGAATTAAAACTGTTGGGATCTATGGGTCAAATTAGACAGTCCTTGCGTTTGGGTCAGCATTGGATTGACAGCTTATCAATAAAACGCAGTTTCCTTTAGGTATTGGTTTTTTGCCATGATGTAACATGTTAGTGCAAAACTAGATAAGCTACCAAATTATGCAAAGAAGTGGTTGTAAAATATGAGTTTCAGCTGCTTTGATGAAACGCAATATGATACAGCAACTAAAAAGCACAGAAACGGGTTTGCAAAAAAGGGCTTTTTGTTATATATTATAAACGGGGCAAAGTACTCTGCATCGTGACTTTGAAAGAGGCTAGTTTTCTTGTATTGGTCTGGAATAGTCAATAATTGTTGCCATAGGATTTGGAATTGCTTAAAAAAAAACTCTTATCCAAATTAAGTTTACAATTTTCCCTTTATTTTGTCTAATACTGGATCCCTTATCCCAAAAACATTGTTAATTTGGTGATTTGAAGATTTGTAAAAAGGATTACAAGATGGTTATTCATTTCTATGTACATTAATATCAAGATATCCTGTCACACTTACGATATCCTACAATAAATTCATGAACAGTTTTCTAAGACCACTGTGATCAGCCTATGGTGTGAAAGAACAGAATACTAAAAGTCTAAATTCTTGACTTTGTTCTTTTATTATAAACAGAGTTTGATAATGTCTCCAACCAGCCTACATGCATATATATATATAGCAATTAGTGGGCTTAGGCTGTAGCAGGATCCACAGGAAAAATATAATTTAATGAGGCATTTATGTTGAAAACCTTGAAATGGAAGGAAGAGGTTACCTAAAGGGAAAGGCTTCAAAGGAGAACATTATCTTTTTCCTCATCTCTCCTGGTGCCACATAATTTCCCTTTACTTCCAGTAAAATATAAATTAAAGAGGGTCAATACTATGGTTGCAGAAATGTTTTATTTTAGATACCATTTTGCCGTTAAGAAATATGCATGTTCAAATTACCTTCTTCATTTGAGACAAAAGGCACAAATGGGGCCAGTCCCCACCCTTCAAGTTTTAAGGACTGAACACTGTCATCAGCATATGGAAGATTCCTCACTCTTTTTAAATACTTCGTGAGGATAGATTCAGCATCTGGCACTTGGTCATCTGGGTACAAAAATTGAAAAATTTAAAGAGGAAAGATTGTGAATAGCAGTGTGAAACAATATTTAGAATGACAAATTGATAATACAGCATAATAAATACTCTTCATCTATCAGTGCTTACAATCTTGGCCAACATGTTGGTTTCAGAATTCACACTACTTGTTACCTGATCTATGTTCTATTGTTTACATTATTTCAAACATCAAAGTTGCTGGATATACAATGACTGTTGAAAAATTTTACACATTAATATTAAATCCTCGCAAGGATTTTGCATGACAAATTGGTATAACAATAGTTACTGTTTGCAGTCATCATGATATTTAGCAGCCTTTATGTATATATAATTATATATAAGTATGAATTCAGAAGAAGATATTTGTAACTTACAAATTAAAAGCCTTCAATCATTTTTTTAAAAACCAAGTGCTGCTTATCATATACAGTGATAAGAAACCTGATGTTTAGATAATAATGGGTTTACTTTTATAAAAATATGATGAAAAAAAGGGTCCATTTAAATTTCATATCAACACTAAAGTCCCTTGCACCCATGCAATATAGCTAGATCCTCACATCTCTCTAATAAGTTCCAAGTTGGGTGATCCAAAACTATGGTGTTGAACAAGACAAAAAAGAGAAAGAATTATATATATATATATATATATATATATATATATATATATATATATATAGAGAGAGAGAGAGAGAGAGAGAGATATCTAGGTAAAGCTAACAATATAGTCTAGGAGAAGAAATAAAGAAACAAATGGCAATAAGAAAAGCAAAAGATATATACATATATATATATACAAACCTACTCTGTTGGAGGGATTAGTAGGAAATTGGTGCTAGACAAAAATTGAAAGGGAGGGACAAACATGAAATACATGAATTCAGATCGTGAATGTGAGGGAGATGGGCAATAAGAGTTTAGAGAGAAGGGACTGAGGAAAGGAGGGGTGGTGAAAAGATAGTTCTAAATCACTAGAGGGAGGGAGATAATCTAGATGGAAAGAGTTTGATAAAGATTGAAGGAGAGTTATAAGTCTGGAACAATAACAATAATGAAAAAGGATTAATTAAGTTTGTAGGAGACAAACAGAAAGTGACAGTCAAACAACAGAGTTAGATCGATTAGCAATGCCAATCCAAAATTTCAAAGCTGTAACATTTACCTACTAATGATTGGAAGTTATAAAGCTTGCTCTCAAAAGAAGAAAACTTTTTAAATTTTGAGAATCGGTCCAGAAAAAAAAAAAGTTATGAGGATTTAAGTAATCCAAAAATATGTATAGGTGTAAAGAGGAATAAATGGTCCAAAAAATGGACCTTTTTGGTGCTTTGTTTTTTTGTTGTGAAGGAAGTTAAAACCTCCTAATTTCTTTATTTAGCAATATATTTCCATGAAATTTGACATTTAAGTGTATTTTTTATATAGAATCATAATTTGTCAGAGATAATTTTGACAGTTTTGTTTCTAAGGATCAATTTTTGCATAAATTACCCTCTAATCCAAACTCGCGTTCCTTTATTTAGATTGTAAAACCTCCCTAATTCCTATATTTAAGAAGATATTTCAATAAAATTTTGCAGGCAGAAGTATAATATATGTATCATTTAGTTTCATACTTCGTTAAAAGAAATATAGCATTCATAGGCATTAGTTAATTTATGCATAAATTAGCATAAATTACCGTTTTATCATTTCTTTATGTAATTTCAGAAGTTACCACCTCCAAAATGCTCTTAGCATAAGTATCAACCAAGGTGGTTAAATTGTATTTTTGTTTTGTTTCTTAATTTGTTAAAATCAGCATGGTAAGTTTATGCATAAATTACGCTGATGGCATAAATTATCTTCCATTCTACACTTGCTATGTAGAACTAAGTGCCATAATTAGCGACCCAAACCCCTGCAGGTAGCTTTAGTCTAGAGCCATCCTTGCACATCTGAATCCATTATTTGAGGAATCAGGGCATCCATATTTTTCAACAAGAGCTTCTTTATCCATATTGAGGATCTTAAAAAAAAAAAAAGGAGAAAATTCATAGGAGCTTGCTTCAGATACAGAGAGATAATACAATGTTCATTGAGCGTTTCTTATCCTTCAACTTCCTACGTTCGTGGACTTGGTATACGTACCTAATTTGAATAGTATTAATAGTGTGTCTGCTCATGGAATCACCCCAGCCTCAATGAGTTAGTTATTTGAGTTACAATATTGTATTTGGTTACTGAATCAGTGATACAGAACGCTCATTTCACATTTAACAGGATTTATCAGATCAGACTCAACGCCCAACATCCCCGCCAAGAGCTAGATCTAGATCTCACACGAATAGTTAGAAACCACCAATTAAATATAAGCTAACTTTGTAGATAAGATGTTATCTTCATACGAAAAGCATACTTTAGCCGCGGCGCACTGAATTTTAGCTAGAGTTGTCTAGCCTGCGGACGTCGGATTGGCATTGCTAGATTGATGATAAAAAGAGGCAGATCAGTTACTATGAATAGGAAATTCATATCCATATGAATATGCCAACTCAGAGCATTATTCCACACTGTCATATAAATCGCCAAATCTGAGTGAAGTTGGCTTGACAACAAATTTGTTGTCTTAAAATTTTCAGTTTTTACCTTAAAATTCAACATTAATATTGTCCTCATTTTTAAAGAGGATAACGTTCCTTCTAAGTACACTCAAGCTAGTCCATTAACAAATCTTTTTTTTTTAAATCCTAGTTACTATATTCCTTACACTTACAGGTTTGATTAAAGCATGAAATTAAACAAAAAAAATCAGCTTTTCAAAGTCCCTGGATCTTCTAGTTTTAACTTCTGTTTAATCATCTAAACACTTGAGTAATTCTGTAACTTAACACCCACGTATGTATTCTAGCAGTTGGATGACAACTCTTTACTAAGAAATTGAGTGAATTCCTCCATTTTGATGCCTTGCAACATTTCAATTATCCAATTACGACAGATTATAAATATCCATATAGCTCACATAATGGATATGATTATGAAGCACGTAAGTTGTACAAATCTAGTCATAAATAAAAAATACAAATTAATCGGTAAAACCACAGTGTTGCAGTCCCAGTTCTATGTTGACAGTGCCGCCATGGTGGATACAATAAACTGGCCAGATTTTCACTGCATATTAAAATTAATGCACTGATCTAATCAACTTATTACCTTGCAAAAATCTAAGGGTAACTTCTTCTATATAGGCATTTCCGTACAAAATATTGAACTTGTTTTGGCTATTTTCAATAACAATCTGGCCTTTTGTTGCATGATTTGTTTACATCCAACCGGAACCGCAATGCTGTGGTATTACCAATTAGGCCTAGTCAATTGTTCCAATGAAACATTTCACCTGCATTTAGACCTTGAGATTTTAGAAGCTGATGGTCACTCTCTGTAACCCAGAGATCAAAATAGACACCCTTTTCGGTGAGAACACCAAGTTTTGTAGTGTTTTCTTTCTTCCTCATTCTGGTTTGGGATGCCCCTGGTTAAAGATCATGAAATTTATTTTGAGGTAGGCCTAAATGATATTTAGATTTGTTTTAAAAGGCAAGAAATCCTGCTTCTAGAATCTCGAAAAGCCCTGAATTATTTTTCCAGATCTGCTTTTATAATTATAATTGTAAACGAATTTGAATCTAGTTTTAGAATTAGATTCTAGATTAGATACAAGTATGAGAAGTAAAATGCCCCTTCTAGTTTTGCTGAACATTCATCAATAGAAAGCGAAAGCAATATATAATATGCAGTATTTAGCAGTCAAATGATATTTTTACGTCTTGTTAGTTGCGAGATCAACTATATAACCCGTAGTTACTACATTCCATAAAAAATAGCTTATTGCGAAATTCGATATGATCTCGTTAGGTAGAAGACAATGAGCGTCATCCAGGTCTGGGAATTGCGATGTGAGCCATGTTTGACGTGATTTTAATTGTAAACGTCATCATTGCAAATAGATTGCTAGGTCAAACAAATATATACAGTATTATAATTGCACAATTATGGTTCAATGGCCTCTCTCTCTCAGTCTCTCCCTCCTCCCTCTTTTTTTTCACTCTTTTTTTCTCTCTGTATCAATTTGTATCCTCGTTTTTTTTTCTTTCTATTTTTTCTACTTTCTTCATCGCTGTCTTTCGGCAGTATCTGCCCCTTAGGTTTCTCTATATTTCTCCCATTTTCTTACTCTTTCAGAGTTCACCTGATCCATCTTTCTCTGTCTCTTTCTATATATATCAACCTGTGATGTATAAGAATTCCTTTTTATTCTCTCTATTCTCTCTCTTTCCCTCTTTCTCACTCTACCTTTTGGTTTATTTTTGTCTGGGTATATAATTATGTCTTTTTGCCTCTCTCGTGTCTTCCCCCCCTCCCCCACCCCGCACACACATGCACATACTTAGAGTATTATTTTTCATAAAGAATTGGCATGTAAAAACATGAATGCTTTTGATGTTTTCAGTGTCCATTTTTCAACAAGCAAGATGGACAACAGCCTTTATTATGTTTTGAAGATTACATGAAAGATTTTAATGTCGTAACATTATGACAATAGTTGCTAAGCCCATCCTCCATTGCAAGATCTATACAAACTCTTTGTCCCCTTTACTCTCTCCCTGAAACCTTTTTTCTTATCCAATAATGGCTCAATCCGAGACTGGAAACGAACATAAATTCTCCAAATATTGTTGTTAACTTTCCTGTGCAAGTAGCCGACTGCATAATAATAAATTTAAAAAAATCGCTGGAGATGTTCCCCTGTTTCGTTTTTTTTAAAAATGAGGTATGAAATGGTAAGCCTCGTCTATAGCAGACAGCAATAGAAAACCTTAATTCAATAATATTGTAAGAGTAAGTTTTTTCAACAAAACATTATCAAAGGTGCCATTGTTTTCAATAAATTGTTTTAGATAATTTTCTCCAGACTTGCAGAATTTTATGAAGCAAATGGAATCGAAACCTTCGAGGACAGCCATCTGATGAATGTCTCTAGTGAGTATGTAGATGTAGAATCTGTATAATATTCAAACGATTATGGTATTAAAATAGAAGACAAAAAGGAGAAGGAGGGATAGGGTTGCAAAAAATCTATAAAAGAATAGAGAACAACAAGAGCAACAACAAACAACTAAAAAGACTATAGAAAATCAGTAAAAGTGATTGTTTTCAACTGTGCCAACACATTTTTTCATAGTTTCTTCGAGAAATCTGGCTGACTTCAATAGCCAATTTTGTTGTGAATCGGAAACTGATCAAAGATTAGAAAGCCGTGAAGGTATATGAGAAGGTAAGCATTAATTAAGCATATGGAGAGGAGTACAAGAAATGAAATAGGTGAGAGAGAAGAATTTAAAGACGCAGTTTTGTCACTTTTCAACTACGATAACAAACTATCGATATCCTTCAGTTAAGGTTGTGTCATCCCCAAGACCGAAGAATCTTGCGTTGAGATAATGGACACGTTGTGTTGTGGTTTCACTTTTACTCTGAAACTGAAAAATTAGTCAAGGCCAATGAGGCTAACTTACCAAGCTGCAGCTGATCAGATAGGCTGGAAGAGTAAGGGCACTGTTCCTTTTTCCCTCTACACGTAGCGTCTCTCTCTCTCTCTCTCTCTCTCTCTCTCTCTCTCTCTCTCTCTCTCTCTCTCTCTCTCTCTCTCTCTCTCTCTCTCTCTCTCTCTCTCTCTCTCTCTCTCTCTCTCTCTCTCTCTCTCTCTCTCTCTCTCTCATGTTCGCCCACAAATACTATGTCGTACAATCTTTTTAGTCCAGTTGTATTTACTGGTTTACAGACTGTTTCAGTCTAATTTTTATGTACTTGTAAATAGCACTTTTTATCTATTTTGATGGTAGGAATATGCATTTGCTTTGCCCTGATTAATTTGAACAGTTTATCATTTATAACTTTACATGTTTTGTGAATTTAACAGCAAGTAGTGTAGTATAGATAATTAGTAGACGTGCACATATGCAGCTTCTATTGGAAGGAGTGGAAGCTTATAAACTCAAAAGTAGCTTACTGACATCCTAGTTAGGCCTATATTTAAATGATGGTGAATGTGACTGTTAGAAATCCAGATTTACATGGTGCAATATTGTTTCTAGCTTTGGAATAAATGGGCAAAATTGATTGACTGTAACTTAGAGTTTCATGGAAACCGGTACATTCTTCAAAATTTCAGTCATAAAACAAGTCATTACCTGTGATCAACAGAAAACGTCATGATTGAAGCTTTTATGAAATCAATGAGAATTGTATGAGAGGTTCATTTCTTTTTTCTCTCTGAGACTTAGAACAGATTTTTATTATGGAAGCTGTATACTGAGAGTCATGTGTTAGAAACTACCAGGGACCAATTGCATTAAATTCATTTTTTTCAATGTTTCAGTTTTATTCTGAAGTTTCTTAAAATGAGCTCTATAAAGGATTTTATTATTTTTTAATTGCAGATCTAAGTGAAGGTTTTGAAGCCAGGAAAAGACTTCCTTGAATCTTCATAAAGAAAACAGATATCTAGCTAGGAGGAATAATGGGTAGAGTCAAGGTAATGTTTTATGGATGAATTAGGAAATCTTTCAACAAAGGCCTTACAAATTTTTAGAATTGTGTAGAATGTCATTTGATTAAAATATACAAAATCTGGTACACTTTTCAGAATTGTAATGCGTTTATAATCTAGAGCCATAATAATTGTTTTTGGCTTTATAATTATCAAGAATATCCTGTGCAAAAGAAATGTCACATTGATTTTCCTCCCTTTTTTTCCAAGCCATAAATCTTTTTATCATGGCGACTGACTACCCAACTTTTAGTTCTCTGGGCGAAAAGCCATTAGGACGACCGCTCACGCGCCCACCAGGGTCAAGTTACGGTCACAGGTCATAAAATTTACCTGTGCAAGCCTGGTGCGGAGTCAATTTTCTGACTGATATTTTATATTTTCTTATAACTTTAAGACCAATGGAACTTAAATTAAATAAATTAAATGATATCCAATCATCTATTCAACTTTACGAAGATGCAAATAAAATATAGCTGTTTTATTTCATATATTTTCGTCTGAAATATGCACAATTGTCACTTACTTACAAATAGTCAAAAACGAGCTATTTTTTCAGATGGACTGTGAAAAAGCAAGAGTGGTTAAAATTTAACTAACTTTTATTTGCAACCAAGATTTTTCTTCAAAGTAATGCGAAAGTGAAGTAAAAATTGAGCTTACAGTGGTATAAAAATCAGCTTGAAATGTAGAATCAATTGGTCAGTAGGGGATGTTAATTAGATGGTCTCTGCTTAACAGGCGCTGCCGGTTGGCAGATAACAGGCTGATCATCTGGGCTAGGGTGTTAGTTTATCTTTAGCTTGTTGGTGCATTGATGATAAGATTTGTTTTATGACATAATAATAAAGTGACTGACTGTTAAAAGTAGGCTTGTTGAATAATAACGAAGTTAATAATGCTAAAAAGAGTGAGTTCTCTTGCCACAAAGTACACATTATATATACAAGAATCAATTCAATGGTTTGTAAGTGTGTGAGATTAATGTTAGCACTTGTGAGATTTTGGTTGTGTTACAATCTTATTCTTAGTGAGCTTTGGGTGGTCAGCAAAATTGATGTCTCCATAGTGAAAGCTGTCTTTGTTCTCTCATGTCTCATACCTCTTGCCCTGTGCTCTATTTTGGCTATCTTAGAATGTAACATTTTCCCTCCCTGTTCCCCATTAAATCCCATAAAAAACCTATGGGCCCACATCCAGCTCATACAATGTTTCTCTAAAATATGATGCTTAGGGGTTATTTTGTTTGGAAATGTATTTCTGTAGTGCTTCATTTATAATCCAATAACTTCATCTGCCTTATCTATGTCTATTGAGAAACTGGTTGCGAGTGTGAGACTGCTACATGTACATCCCTGAAGCTGCCGTTGATCATGTTATACTTTATAATTCTAACTGGATTACTTTGGTGATGAGAGATTCTTGTTACGTGTTTGCTACCACCGTGTCTATTGCTGTCTTTGTTAGTTGTTTGCAGATTTTTTGGCTTAAGTATCGGTGGCAAAGATTTTTTATAAAGATTCCGCCATGAAAAGCTTGTCTAACAGGATCTTAGCATCTCTAGCTAGGCCTTTTTCCTTTTCTTATTTGCACTAAATTCAAGCATCTTCTGCCGCACAGTTTACACAAATTTTTCAATCTGTCAGTAAGATTCTTTCGCGAATGTTCCAGTACGCCTGCAAAGCTACAAAAATAAATGAAGAGAGGTTTTAACTCATGCCCACATGAAGCAAAAAGGTAGGACAAAATAGTTGTAAATCTTACTGAAAAAAAAAACTATCCATCACTGTATAGCTATGTTTACTTCAAATGTGTAACATTTAGATCCTATGAAACTAACACATTTTTTTCATAATATACGACTGGCGAAAATTTCTATAACAACTCATGATATGGAAAGCCTCAGTTCAAAGCTGCACAACACTTTTATATTTTTTTTACATTTTAGGATACGGTTTCCGATGTTAAAATCTTCAAAGTAAAACGAATTGAAAGCAATAAAAAAAATAAAAATCGTTGGTTGCAAAATTTAATTATTATTAATTAAAATATGCACTCACTTTTTTTTCACTTCATGAAATACACTGTGCGCAATCGTTAACAAAACTCTCACTCCTTAACGGATTTAAAAGAAACAAACACTAAATTAGAGTTGAAAAAATTAAAGAACAAGACTGTAGTAAACATTTAAGCATCCGCATTGTAGATCACGCATAAGGACTAGATGATATTGCTTAAAAAATTATCACTTTTAATCGATCAGTTATCTCCCCTTGCCTCACACGCTGGAAGGGCCATAAAACAATTCTTATCAGCGGCAATCAGAGTGGTCACCGTATATCAGGGGTCAGCTAGTGGTCAATCTCGCACCTTTGCGCAGGTAAAGGCAACAGAGAAGGAAAAACTGAAAAAACACTTTTGCATCGGTTTTAGTCCCCGTGTTATAAAATGAATTCATAACTGTTGGAGGCAAGACATTAAAACATAATTAATGAGGATTCAAACCTATCATGGTTTCAAGTTCCATTTCCTACTGGAAAAAAATAATCAGTTTTAGTAATTTATAGTTGGACATGAAAAATGGATTGCTTCTTTCTTTTTTAGATTGGTATTATTGGAGGATCAGGAATGGATGATCCACTTCTGTTGGAGGACAGGAAGGAGAAAAAAGTCACAACACCATTTGGAGATGTAAGTACTGAAAATCTAAAGTTCATTTCAGATGAGTTGAATAGCCTTCTTTCAGAGGTAAAAAAAAATATTGGGCACAGAAATTAAAAGTAAGAAAATTGAAGATGGAAAAGCATAGGAAACCTTTAGAAGATTTTAAAGCAGACCATATGTGGTACAGTGTGCCTGGTGGATGAAATCATGAAGCTGAAGCCAGTGGAAATTTAATTCACACATATACAATAAATTTATGATAGTCTTGAATTCAACTGTGATAAACTGAATACACAAATTGTGAAAGCAACAGCATTTGTCAAAGCATTTGTGTGAACAAATATTATATTTGTTATTCTTTGGAAATTCTAGGACAAAATGAATTTGTCCACTACAGCGGATTTTACACCAAAAAGTCCTTATGACCAATTATGGGATTTGATTCTCTGAAATCCAAGTTCTGAATATTTCTTGTGGTTTTCTGCTGTTTTTTATACTCACTCAAGTCTTTCAAATTAAACATCTCTGCATGTATTCTTTATGTGGCTACATCAAATTTTGCTTAATATTTCTTTGAGAAAATGAATTAAAAATTTTGTCCAGTTAGATATTCTCCTTCAATAAAGAAAAAATTTTACAAAATCATATTTTCAATGTCAACTGCATCTGAGCTATATCTCTACTTGAAGCAAGGTACACAAAATCAGAAAGATTAAGTGAATTTTTTTTGTTTTACTTGAGATGAATTTCATATATTTCCCAGTCAGATTTTTATTGTGATTTTTCAAATACAATAAATGCTTGAAGGGGGGAAAAAATTAACCCTGAAACACCTGTTTTTATTTCAGCCCTCAGATGTTCTCTTAGTCGGAACAATCAAAGGTGTGGATTGTGTCTTACTAGCACGGTAAGAATCTTTCATGTTAGGTCTCTATATGCCAATGCACTTTGTTTATAATATGATTAAGCCATTTTTGCTGTCTGTTGTTGATCTGGTCTTTTCTCTTTCTTTGTGTTTCACCTGTGTTTCTCTTCAGTGTTCTCATACGTTTATTTAGATCTGAGATCATGACGTTGCTCAACAACTGAAACAGTGTACAGATACATTTACACAATCTTCTACCCAGGCATGGGAGACGGCATGAGTTCTCTCCCACCAATGTGAACTACAGAGCAAACATCTGGGCACTTAAGCAAGAAGGCTGCACTCACCTTCTAGTAACCACAGCCTGTGGTTCCTTGCAGGAAGACAAACACCCAGGGCAGATTGTGCTTCTCGATGATTTTTTTGACAGGTGAGGAAGAAAAATACAGTAGTTGATGTTAAATCCTCATTGTGTTTTCCATGACTTTGAAAAATAAAATTGTCTGGAAATCTGAAGAGGTTTGGTGGAGAATTTGGAGTCAATTTCATCACAGAATGAGCTGTAGGTCTTCTTTCTTCAGACCAGCTATTTCCAACTGGGTGTTTTTTAATATGTCAAAAAAAAAAGAAAAGAAAGGCTTGTAACTCTTTTCATAATAGGTTGAGGTTATCTTAGCAGACAATGTCTCATTTGATTGAGGAAAGTGTTAGATGTGCTTTGTTTTAAAAAAAATATTATATAGATTACAGTGGAACACACTTAAACCGAAAAGGGCTGAACTGAAAAAATGGCCAAATCGAAAAGAAATCGAAATAATTGCGGTTCTCCTTCTTTTTCTCTGTTATAAAACCTGCGGTAAACTGAAATCATCAGCCAACATACTATGGTTAAACCAAAAGGAAATTTCAGCCCACTGGCTGGTAGAATTTCTTGAAAAAATCTGCTCTTTCTGACACACCTTTCCCTCCCTTATCTGTATTGCAATGCAGTGCCGCTGCCAGTCATGAGTCAACAAAGCTATCATTATCAAGGCCTTACATCAACCCCTCTCTAGCTACATTAACAGTGCTAGCAATAGGCTTACAGTTACACGCTGGTCATTGAGAGCCATCTAGGCCTAGCCCAACGCAGTCTCTAACACCGAATGTGCAAAGCCAAGCAAACATTGTTGCATCACTCATCACTGTCTGTCCCCATGGTGCTCGGCAATCAGCTGTGGTCATAAACCCAGGCTGGCTGGTCGGCGGATAACCTTAGGCAATGCTAAATTGTTTGCAGTGGCACAGGTTGACACTCGCATTTAAATTGAAAGGGAAGAGGGGGGATTCTAGCTCTAGGAAAGAAAGGATAGATGAGGATGGAGGAGAAAGAGAGATAAGCTTAAGCAAAGAGTGATTGGCTGATTTTGTGTTACACAAGTGTGGGTTCCGGTTGTTGTTGATTGGCTTAGAATATGGATCTTAATAGGATCGACCTTTTTCAAGGCACGCATTATCCCCACTCTAGATTTGCTAGAACAGTTGGCTTTAGGTTTTATGTCGTAATTTTTATTTCAATTTCATATTTTCTTTTAGTGTAAATTAAAAATTGTTCAACGTTACTGTACTTCTTGTGTGTACATGGAAGCGAACATTCTAATAGAAAAGAAATGAAAAAAAAAAATGATGAAAAAACAAAAAACCCAACAAAACAAAATGAACATCCTTTATTACAGTGTATGCACTCTCTACCCAAAACTCATTTCACATTTTTTAATACAAGGGATATAACCCAATGTATTTTTCATCGCAAATTTTGTAGCTTATTATGTCCTTTTATTTTTTGTTTTTTCTTGAACTATATTTAAGCGGAAATTGAAATTAGACCCCGCAAAATTTTGGTTTAACTGTGTTTAACTGTCTTTCAAATGTAAGTATTTGCTTACATTTTGAAATTAAAAATATTAACAGAAAGCCATTTTTGTTTTAATAACTGAAAAAGTGCTTTCAATCTGTGGACAAATTTTCTGGATTAATAATATAAAATATATGCTTTCGTAACCCTACTTAGTCTTTATCATTTCGGCTTGATGTAAATGTATAGATTTGGTTGCACCTAGAATTTTTTTTATCTTTTACAAGGTAATACATGGATGGATATCAAGGTTCTGATAATTTGAGTATTTTATTTTATTCTATTGTTTTGCTCGAAAAGATTACACTGTTCTGGTGTAATGTTTAAATTTGCGTGATCAGGAAATTAGAATAATAAAAGCAGAAAAGAGGCAAGAGAAATTATTTAGCTCCAAAAGATTTAAATGAAATGGATGAGTGAAAGAAATAAAAGAATAAAGATCATTATGTAAGAATTTCACATATTATACTGTATGCTTTTTGAGATTCACAAGAAAATGTTCAAATGTATTAGTCATGCCATCAAAAACAGACCTGATATATTCTTCATGGGCTCGGTGAAATAAAAAAAGCATGTCAAATACACACTCTTAGTAGTCTTACACATCCAAAGTTTTCACATAAACATCGAAAGGTAAAGATGCATTAACATGATTAAAACACTATCACACCAAAAATATTTGAAGCAAAATATATGGCTATAATTAATTTTTCCCCTTTTAATTTTTTTTCTTTAAGATTTACTCTTGTTAAAACAAAATAATATGTTTAAACCATAAAAATCATTGAATTCACTTGAATTTTTTTAAGATCACTTTAGCAAATTGCCTGTGTTATGCATAACCTATAAAGTATATTTTATTGAAAATCATCATTGACACAGTATTTTGAGGTAATGCAATATTATAGTATAATATGTTTTATATAAGCATTTGTCTATACTTGGATTGCAATCCGTTGGATCACTTTGTGCTGCGGCTGCCCCGGACTACACTGCACTGCCCTGAACTACAACAAATTGCTCCGGACTGCCCTGGACTGACAGTGATGAATTTGTTGTTTCTCTCCATGATCAATGTCTTGACTATTTTGGGTTTGGCAGCGTTTTAGAGACGACATGCAAATTAGGAGGGTGGTGTGGTATTCTCAACATATCAGCAGCCAGTGCTGTGTTAGGCGAGCCAATACATAGTTACTGCCGACCAAGTTCTAGGCGCTGTTTTGACAGAAACGTTGAGAAAAGTAGTCGTGGGATGCACTGTTTGGCAATCACATTCCTCGGTTTGCACAGTAATGTGATTAATAGTGACATTACTATATGATGAAGAGCAATTCAGGCCCAACCATTTTGCACTCACACACAGACAAACTAAAGCAGCTTGCAAAGTAGACCACTGATAAGTGTGATGGCAAAGAGGTTGACGATGATCTAGATAATGCTGATTCTTCTGGGGTGGTTGGAGATGATGGTGACAACAATAGGATGGCAATTGAAAGGGATGATGACAGTGAGGGAGAGAAAGGAGGTGATGAAGATAATGATGATAAGACAGCTACACAACAGGCAAGTGATTCTGTTTTAGGTGCTAATGCTAGTAACTCAGACATTGATGCTGGTGGTTCTGCCGTCAACAGTCATTCTAGTGAAAATGTTTCTGATAGTGAGACTGCTTCAAGCAGCAACAGTTCAGCTTCTTATGGTGTTGCTGTAGATAACATCAACATCTCCAGTCAGGAAAATGAAGAATTTAACAGACCGTTGAAGTTCTGCATCTCCTGCCAGAAGGTTCTGATTGCCTTTCTCGCATTCCAAGAGGACAGAAGGAGAAAATTGCGATGGTATTATTTAATTCTGCGAATGTAGAACATAGTTAGGACAGCCGCAACCGATATGATTATGACTGTGATGTGTTGGCTTGGTTAGCTTCATCATTTGCATCACTATTGTGGCCCACTGTGACAGTCTGGACAGATTGGCTTGTAAAGAAGCATGCCCCAGTCTCATAAGGACAAAGAATTTTGCCTCAAAAATATAAAACATGTACCAAGAGATAATTTGTCTCGAAAATATAAAACATACCTGAACAGAAAATAAACGTCAGAAGTAAATCAATCGTCAGAGCGGTCCAGAGCGGTACGATGCAGTCTGGGGTAGTCAAGGCAGTCTGTCCAGACTAGTCCAAGGTAGTCCGGGGCAATCTGAGGGCAGTCAGAGATAGTGTGCAATAGTCTGGGGCAGTTCGGAACACAAAGTGACCCGATACGATTGTAACAAACAGTTCCAAAATTCATCATGGACTGAAGGTTGTGTCTCTGATTTGTGTTTTCATCATATACTGAAGGTTGTGTCTCTGATTTGTGTTTTCTTAGACTGAGAAGAAAACAAAAAGCTATAGAAAGCTCAGCTAGGATGAAATGATTATGTGATTATTTCACCTTGTATTTTTTTTTATTCAGGACAACACAAAGAAAACTTACATTTTATGATGGCAGTTGTAATGAAGCACAAGGAATCTGCCATGTTCCCATGAATGAACCTTTCTGTCCTAAGACTAGAGCAGTAAGTGCCATCAATTTATTTTTTTTCTTCCCAAACATGTAATTGAGAAAAAAACATGGGAATGAAATGGTTTTTGCCTCTATTTTAAATGCTTCCCAAAAAATGTCGACTTTTCATTTATAACTACCTCCTGATACAAATTGTTAGGACTAGGTAGTAGTGGGAGAAAGTTTTCAAGGGTAAAACAATTCGACATACACTTTCTAAACATAGCATTTGTTTTACAAGTTCAATAACAGAGTTACGAATTTCTTCTCACTCTTTTTTTTATTTCTGAAAGCAATGTAGGTAATCAGGCAAAGATAAAAGGGATTGTAGAAAATCATGTAAGAGCAAGCGAATCTACAAAAATAGATTATATACCTTGCAACTGAATTGAGGAAAGAGAAATTTTAATTCCCATCAAGATTTATATAATTTAAGATTTAAAAACTATATAAACTAATAACAATGCTTGTATTTTATGCATGATTTAAAAAAATGATTTTTTCCTATTTTTTTTCTTTTTATATTAAAATCTAAACTTATAGATTAGATTATCTCATCTCATAATTATATTTTCTATAATCTGAGCAAATGCTTAATAGGTAATAACCAAATTAGATATATTTAAAAATGAAAATGTATGAATGATTAGATGCTCTTTCTTTCTCCTTTCTTAGCTTCTTGCCTGCAGTATAAAAGCTTTAGGCTATTCATTCCATGAGAAGGGTACAATGGTAACAATTGAAGGGCCACGCTTTTCCACAAGAGCAGAGAGCAAACTATTTCATCAATGGGGGGTTGATGTTGTGAATATGAGTACAGTACCGGAGGTTTGTCTCAGCTGTCAATTTATTTTCTGCCAAATTTGTATAGCATTAGACTTCATTTTGTACATTTTTTTTCTTGTCTTAAGTAGATAGAAGTTATGAAGTGTAGCATCAAACTTTATAAAACGTCTAATGTTTTAAATTTTTCCTGCAAATATTTAATTTTCAACCTATGATTCACCAATAAGAAGAACACAATTTTTAACGAAATTTCTTCTTGTCATGAACCCATGAAATATCTTCTCACTTTATCATGAATTTGATTGGTAGGGCAAAAAGTATTGCAAGATTAAAAATAGTGCACTGTTTTTAACCAGATTTCATAATATTTCAAGAAATAGATTAAATAAGTAACCATTACATTTTACTTTCTCATTTAAATGCTCAAAGTTCTTTACAAAGGTTTTCTGTCAAGACAAATAAAATGCTTTTCTCAAATCATAAAGAAGCAGATGCAACAAACATTTAGTCATTTTGGTCAATTATTAAGATCTTTCACTGCTTGAAGTCAGGCATAATGTTGCACCTAGCTGTTTTCCCCTGCTGCGTTATATTTCAGTCATGCCTGTTGTCACAAGACGTTCCAGTTTCTCTCTTCTCATCTCGTATCCATAAAAGATTGTTAGGCATTTACGTATTAAATTTCTGGGTGACCTTGTTCTGTCAGCTTATTGTAACTCTGTTTTGTTTGATTTCTTTGCAATCCAGGGTATTTGTGGCATTCTCCAAATGAACCACATTTCCTTTGCCTCCAATTTCTTTTGTAGCTGTTTTGAAACCGTCCAGACCTCACATTCATACATCAGGATAGGATTGATAATAGGAAAGTTCAAGTGCTTTTAAAGAAACACAGAAAGGGAAGATTTTCTGAAAATAATAAATACTAGAAGAAAAAAATTAAAACAGCAAAAGATCTGTTTTGATTTTCTTCTTTTTTTTTTCTTTTTCTTTTGGTACTATACATACCCATTTGAATCCCTGATCTCTAAGACTGCATCAAAGAAGGAACATAAACCTATGAAAGACTTATTTGAAAAATAGCATTTTCCCTTGAATGTTGAAATAAAGCTTTCTCAAACATATCATAATTTCCTAAATGCAGTGGACACCACTTAAGTCGTCGCCGCTTATGTCGATTTTCACTCAAGTTGATTTTTTTTGTTGGGTCCGTACTCCTTCTTATAGTTCTTATATAAGCGCTTGCACATAGCCCGATTTTCAGATAAGGCAATCTTTTTTGGGGTGGTTCAAACAAAAATGTCAATGTTTTCACTTATTTTAGCCAATAAAAATAAGCTTTCTCTCTTCTGACTCATCCGTTAGTGAGCGTTGGACAACGCGCTGGCAAGTTATCAAGTGCTGACAGGAGAAATGCATGTGTTTTCTTGGGAGGCTGGTTGAATCCATGTCTGGGTTTAACAGTAGCAAGGTTGCTGGAATAAGTTCCGTTTGTGTAAGCCTACCAATTGCTCAACAATCATCATCTGCTTCCTCCATGAAGTGTGATTGTTTGATCGAACAATGCACACCCATTTCATTTCTTCCCGATTGTAGGGCTAGACCGGGACGATCGGCTTTATTGTTGAGATACATTTTGCGCACTGATTGCTATAAAATCCTAAGCAAGAATACAATTCATCTTAATCCAACAAGATTGGCCTAGCATCAGAACCAGATTGATTTCTCACTATTAGTTTTCTATTGAAAATGAAACTACCTGAAAAAAATTCATACCAATGACAGACAAAACTATAATTATTAGTACATGTAATAACCATGACGCTCAAATGGATACTTGAAGATCAAAGCCGAACAGACTACAATTTACAAAAAAAAAAGAAAGGAAAAAAATCTCTTTAATAACAAAAAAAAAATCAAAACAAACACAAAATAAATACATGAAGTCTGCATATAGTGGCATGGTATTGATTTGCAGTTGTTTTTTTTTTTAATGTGGGAGATAAGTCCTAGATTCACTAATCTTGATTTTTCACATGTTATTAGTTATGTCCCCTGAAGATTGAGTTAAGCATTGTTGACTGTAGTTTGAGGAATTGGTGCTCAGCTGTATTTGCTTTTGAGATAAGGCTGAAATAAAAGTTTTTTGTTTCAGTAGTAGAAACGTCTACAAACATTCATAAATGACAAACAGCAGTTTGTAATTTAATACTGTTAGTAGATTAATCAATGTTTTTGGTACAAGAGAAAGTAAAACAGTAATACCTTTTATCCAGAAAAAGCTTATAAAACTTAAAAATTTGCAAGGAAAATCATGGGAATAGATTTTCAGCAATGTAATCTTTATTGTGTTTATTGAGAAGAATGTCAACAAATTCAAAACATCACATTTGTAGGACAAGAACAAGTCACTCATGCTTTGTTTTGAGCAATATTTCCCTAAAAATTTGACTATAGCCTTTTTTTAAATTTTTTTTTGATCGGTAAAAATTTTTAAATTGTGCATGATTTGTTATTAATGCTTCATATTTCGAGGCTGAAATGATCAAAGGTATTGGCAAGTACATGTATTACATGAATCAGACCAAATTTAGAAATGGATAAACTGTTTTTCCAGTATAAAAAAAAATGCATATCGATTGCGAAATCATTAGCAAGGTAGAAAATTAATTCACTTTTTCTCTGCCAGACCCTCTTTGTTCCTAATGATCATTAAATGATCCTTGAGTGGTCATTGCTAGAAAGAAGACTTAGTGGATTGGCTGAAACAGCCTACATAGTCATACCAAACTGTTATGGCTTTTTCCAAAGATAGGCTTTAATGAAAATCTCATCCTCAGACAACAATTTGAAAAATTTCAGCATTGTGTACTGTTTATATTTGAAATGCACTGAGCTCACTTTTAAAAAAAATTTTTTTTTTAAAACATCTTTAATCTATTGGAGTTAGAAATAATTGTTTCTGGTTTGTAGGAACTTAAATCATACTTGTGCTACCTGCTATGTTTGCTATAAAATCATGGAAGAGGTTCTCTTTCTCTTATGTATATAGTAAGATAGAAACACTTATTTTATGAAGCAGCAACTGAAGTATTTCTTGTGAGCAAAATAAAATGTTTCTCTCAGGCTTGACAAAATTTGAAATAATAAGTGTTCAAATTGGTTCAAATGTTGCTTTAGCCGCTAAAGCACTAAAGTGATTCCAAAATTAGATTTCCGCCACTTCTTTGGTGGAGTAGATTGTTTTATGTGAATAGCAACTGCTAATGCATGATTAGTGCTCTGGTCCCATTTATTTTGCCATTTGTTAATGCCATAAATGATGTTTATTGCAGGTGGCTCTGGCAAAGGAAGTTGGCCTCCTGTATGCTTCTATTGCTTTAGTAACCGATTATGATAGCTGGAGAGAGGACACAGAAGCTGTAAGTAATAAATACAGCAATATGAGATCTTAGTGATGATTTCTGATAATATTTTGTTCTGTTGTTTTCTATTTTTGATTGGTGTTATAGGATCATATAAAATTTTATGCATTAACTGCAAGATTTCTAGTGATCATGTCATATGAAATTACATATCTGCTAAATTCATTGATTTCGTTTCAGTCATCCTTTTCCCTTTTATTCATTTATTTTTTTGGGGGGGCTGCTTATTTCAGGTTAATGTGGACTTGGCAGTCAAAACTTTTAAAGATAATGCAGAAAAGGCATGCAAAGTGTTACTGCATGCAATTCCCAAAATAGCAGAGGAGGAATGGGATGAAGACGTTAAAAAAAATGAGGTTTGGAGTGTTTTGCTTCAAGTTTAACAATAAATTTTTGTGCTTTTTTTTTTCTTTTCTAAGAACATGTCTTTAAGGGCTATCTTTATTACATGTTTGGAGTAATAGCGACTCAGATTAATGGAATTCTTTCTTGATTCTTGCTTTCTAGGTTAAAAAACAGTTGAAAATTTGGAAAAGTTTTAAATGAAAATATTGAGTGGCTTTGCATCTTTTAGTATATTATTTATTGATCTATAATATTGATATTGTGGACATTCTCTATTTCACCTTTCTTTATGTTAATATAAGCCTGTCTGACAATTTTGTTTTTAAAAATTAGGTATTCCCTGTCAAATTGCTTATAACATTTCAGTCATATAGTTTAAGTTAATCATTAGATTGATATTAACATAACTTTGTCTCTAAGTCAGTCCTATGAAAGAAATATTGGAAATATAAATTTGAAAAAGAGAGCTTTTGAAAAGAGATTCACTTTTTTTTCTTATTATTTCAGTAGAAGTAAACATTAAATAACTCAGAGGAAATTGATAACATCTTGTAAGTTTTTGCTGTTGAGAAATGAAGGAAAATATATTGTCCAAAAATCATCTCAAAATGTGATATGAGCAACATGCAACTTATTTTGACTAGGTGCCAGTCATATGTTAAAAGAATTTGAAAACAATCATGAATGCTCTGTTGACTTTCATTTTACTCATCTCACGACGTATAGACTATTGAGACTTCATCATCATTTTAATAGCATTTTTAGATCTCGACTACTCTCTTTAATTCTCTGTAACAATCTTAATTAAAGAGTGAAGTTCCAAAACCTCGGATCTATTTTTCAAAATATTTTCAAACTTAATGATTTTATCAACCATATATTATCTCCATAGTAATCAGCACTTTCATTTGTTTTGTTAGATGATTGAGAATCCAATAGTTGTAAATGGTCTCAAATTTTCTTCTGGAATAAGAAAATACAGAGTCAAAGTAACTGTTTATTGTTTAAAAAACTATTGTAAATATAAATTTCTGCTTTTAAAAGACTACTCTTCAAATACAATTCCAACAATATTTCAAAATTGCTGCAGTCAGTCTCTATCTTATTTCATCAAGAATTGGCTTAAATAAAAGCAGCATATCAGAGAATATGGTTGACATTGTTTTCTTTTCAATCTTTTCTGCCAGGATATTGCCAGAAGTTCAGTAATGAAGTGAACAACATTGTGGAAAGAATCGGCAATACACCTGTTACAAAAAGCTTCATTTGTATTGCTCTTTATTGTATTTTCATTGTCACATTTTTTCATCAATGTTTTTTCATTAATTTATAAATGATTTTACTTATAAACACATGTTTAACGACCATAACCATAGGATGCTCTCTTCGTAGACAACTAAAGCGGGATTTTTTAAGGCATTGGGTAGTATTTCCTTTTTATAGTCTGATTTTTTTTTTCTAATCAGCAACTTTTACTACCAGTTCAGCTGACGTTTATTGTTGTTGTTTTTTTTCTATTATTTATTCACATTAAATATTGTACATCACAGTTTTCTCAAATGCTCAAATTTATATATATTCAATTTAAGTATCTTTATCCTGTTGAGAAAGATTTGTAAAGACATTGAAAATTAGAGATGCTTGATACATGAGCCAGTGCTTATAGATCATCATCCTGTGCTATATACATGTGAAAAATTATTTGACATTAGCTTTACCATTATGAGTGTTATGGAGATTTTTGTAGTTTTTGAAGCACAAGTAATAAAAAGAAGAAAAAAGAAAACAAATAACCTGCCTGAATCTTAAAGCTTACACCAAATATCTTCAATTCTTGTTATTGTTAATTCATGAACATTACAGTACAGATTACGATGTTATCATTATAATATGAAGTACTGATTTTACAAGTTTTTTAATTTCACTATGAAAAATTATAACATTGCATTCTGCATTCTGTTCCATTACTTCCAATATATTGGTGTAGTAAATTTAAAGCTTCTAGAAAGTGTGTTACACATCACAATAAATAGAGGGCTGAGAATATAGAAATTTGTTGAAGAATCCTTGCCAGGGTTGCTGTTAAGGTCAAATTTCATATAGCTTTCAATGATGTCTTACAGTCTCTGTGATTGTGATTGTTTTATTGACTTTGCACATAGTCTTTGCTTTAGAGGCCAGAAGTGAAGTTCCTTTTTTCAAACGTATGCAGCAGCCTAAAATGTGTATGTAGGCAAAAAGAGCTGGTAAGAACATAATTGAAGCAACAAGGATCAAAAGTTTGTCCTTTTTTGCTATGATTAATTTTGCTTAACTTTTACGGTACATCATATGAAGTCAAAGCAAGTTTTTTCACTCTAAGTGCCAAACATTATCTAGATTCTGAGAAGATAAAGCACTCAGTGACACAATATAACTTGGAGAAATTTGAACATTGAGAGATGCCTTTCTTTGTTAAGTGAACAAAATTCTTCTTTTACTTTACATAATTTATGTATAATGTCTATCTATTTATCTATCTCCTTCTCTTTATATTTTTTCAGCATGTCTGATACAATCTTAACATTTTTGTATAACATTTTATGAAGGTTTTTTGACACTTAAATTTGAATTCCCAGATACATATCAATTTTTGCGAAGTGGGTTTATTTTTTCACCTTCAAATATAATGGCACTGTTTTATTGATGGCATTTTCGCTCATGGATTTGCTGTGGAAGATATTTTTTTTCATTTATTTTTGTTTTACAATCTTATATTTATTTAATGTTAAGACATTCACAACGGAAGTTTTGAAGTTATCTTTATATTTACTTACACACACACACACACACACACACCATATACCCATTTACATGCAAACAGGACATACGTGTATAACCAGAACATAGGAATTCTTTTTTCATTCATGTGGTAATGAGAATGGAAGTCTCCATTTTGGATTGAAAATTTCTAAATTGTCAGCCTGATTAATACTCTTGAGTAGCTTTTTTTTTTTCACCAAATGAAGGGCTCAATGTATTCTTTTCTTCCATATTCCCTTCCTGACAGCTGTAATTTCCATGATGAAGTTTGCTGTTTTTACACCATGCATGAAAATGATCGCTCTCCAAAATTTTTGAAAATTCTGTTTGCGATTTTGTAATAAACACTTCCAGTAACTCACAGATAAGCTGAGCTCTCTATTCAAATATTTGAAACACATCAAGGCATTTTTAAACTCAAAGACAGTACATTGTGTTATTAGCATCCAGTAGAGACTGCTTCAGGGTTGCTGTAGCAGGATTACTTTTTTACTTATCCTAACCATCCTGACTCGATTGTACTGGACAGCTGCTTCAATGTCAAGAACATTACATTTTTGTTGCACAAAGAACTCACACGGATTGACATTGATGAATCGTTTTTATAACAAACTACCCAGATTTTTTATGCTCTGACTTGATGTAGTCTTAATTTTATATTGTTTCCCATCAGGAATATTTTATGACTTTCTAGAGTTTTTAAACAATATTTTCTGTCTTGTCATCAATTTACATGTGTTTACATTTGTCCAGTACTTCACTTTTATTAATTTACAATTCTGTTGATGTTACAATATGTGTACAGTTATTTGGTCACTTGAGATGATTTATAAATTTGACTGACATCAGCATATAGATGATGATGCAGCTCAAAATGTTCAAAAATTACTAGTGATTGAGTGTATAAAGTACTGTGGAAACCTCAAAAATTAAAGTCTGATTATTTGAATTTCTCATAAACCAAATTTTGCCAGAGGGTAGGTTATTTTTTCTCTTTGGCTTTGTTTTAGTCTTTCTGGTTTAATTCTCTTCGTTGGAAGTCAATACCACCCCATAAGGCATTACCAAAGTACTACATGTGTGTCTCTGAAGCTGCAAGCAATGCTAATCACTGCCCCATGACTAGCAGTAGGAGAGAACTGACACTATGAGAAAGAAGTGCCAGTACATGTAGTAACACTGATACTGGTAGCAGCGTGGAACAAGGGAAGTGTGAGTTGCTTGTCGCAGGCATAGAACACACTCATTCAATGATTCATAGGTTTTTATGCACCTTTTTTTTGTAAATCGAATCCTCTTAATTCGAAGTTTCAATTCATTCCCATGCAATTCAAATAAGGTTTCCACTGTAAAATTATTAAACCCAGAACTAAACCTTGAGAAATTTGCTTGCGGAGAAGTACTTTGCTTTCAGATCACTCATTTCTTTTTTTTTTCTGACTGATTTCTGCCAATAAGACGCAAACCAGTACAGGATGATCCCGGTGGTTCTAAACTTTTATTCAGTCATTCAATAAGGGTGATAAAGTGATGGTTAAAAGGTGGTTGAGAGATCCAGGTGAGTAAGTAAACATTTCTTTGCATCAGTATCATTTAAGACAGCATTACAGACTTTTAAAAGTACACAGCTGTTGCAGTGCTATTAAGGATTTGCAGGCAGAATGGAAACTTTTACCAGTCATTCACTTATGACTAGTGAGGTTAAAAATGGGTTGGTTCAATATCATATTCCAAAACTTTTGATAAAAATGATGAGTTTGGAAGCGGTTATTAATTCTTTGGTCCATTTTCATAAATTCCTACCTTCAATAGTTTCATTTTAATTTAGAATCTAATTCCGTTTGGTATGTTTTTAAATTTTTTCATTTGTATAAATGATTATTTGGTTTAGCTTTCTTTTTCCCTCCAAGCTCAAGTGTTGCTGTCACTTTGCCCATTGTATGAAATGTTCCCAAGCAGTCTTAATGTGTATTTAAGAGCTTTTGTAAAATATATTTGGTATTCATTTTATTGGTAATATTTACCTTAAGAAATAAAATGGTATATATTTCTCTTAAATCATTATGAATCAAAGAGATTGCCTCTTGTTTAGCATATCACTTATTATTAAAAGGCAATCAATCAATACAATTCTTCTCTAACTGGAGCCATTTGTTGTACTTTAATTGGCCTTAACTACTCAGAATAAAGTTAATTGCATATAAATGCAAACATAACAAAAAATGTTTGTATTAAATGCCTCTAAAGCAGAATTTGGCAGAAATTTTTTTTTCGTTGTTGAGTCTCAAATATGTAAGTGAATTTTTGATAATTTCTTTGAGGTGTCTATTGCAATTTAATTTTTTTTTCTTTGGTTACTCACTAATGTTGAAATGATGCACTGATTTGCCTTGGGACAAGCTTCATATCTAAGACTAACAAACTTTATGACAGTGAGCTGAAAATTTAAGTGCAACAGTAATGTTCCTACTCCTTGGTGCAAACTAGATCCCCATGTACAAGATGTAGCACTAAGAAATGAGTTGCTGCATTATGAAGCAAAGCTAGTATGATATCTCATTTTCTACCAGACAAAAAAATAAAAATTTGAAACTTAAAACAGAATAGAAGGTAAATGGAATACTTTTTGAACCTTGATCACTTTCAGTAATGCATCATTCAATAAAACTTTAAAGAACTCTTCAGCTGAATGATACCTGCTGCGTTCTAACAATGATAAAGTTGAATCTTACTTTTGTCCCAGGTGATTATCTTAGTTCACATGCATTCATTATTGTCTTAACAATAATGAGAAAGAACTTCATGTTTAGGATAAAGCATAACATATTTGATAATTGGAATAAGATTGTATTTTCCCTCTTTTGCAAGTATAAAATCAATTTCAACCAAAAAGACTAATATCATAATCTGACAACTAGGAGTGCATATAAAGGTTGCAAAGTTGTTTCTATAATATTAAGTAATGATTTTCACTTATTTGCAATCAAATCAATAATAAAACTCAAGGAGTAGTTTACAAATTTGTTTTATTGTCCAACAAATATAGTCAGAACTTTGCATACAACACTTAAACTGCATAGTGGCAAAATAATCATAATGCTTAAATCAATGTAGATGGTGACAAGAAGGTTAAAAGTACAAAGGGTTCTGGTTTACATGTATTTGTATTTATGAAATTATAGTTCTTTATCACTAATATCAGCAGTACATATTTGTCACACAAAAAAACCCATTCACCTTAGCCACAAGGATAGAAGTGCAGCAAAATTTTATGAATGCAGGAAATATTTGCTTTCTTGAAATGGTAATGATCAATATTGAGGCAGTTTTCTCACAGTAAAATCACAAATAGTAAAAAAACAAAAAACTTGATTAAACAAGGAGATTCAATATTATTAATAAAATATTAAAATTATGACTGTCCAATTTATTTCATAGATTATTATCTTTTTCAAATACAAGAATGTGTTTGGTAGAATGTACCTTCAGGAGAAGGTGATCTTAATCAATGACAAAGAAACGCTTTACTTTAGAGACAAGTTTTTACTAGTTTAAAAAAACTTTTCACCCATTTTCAAAACTTTATAGTTCAGACTGAGCTATGAAAATGCATGTACACAATATGAAACCAGAAGGAGAGAATATCTCTATAAAATTTTCTTCAACCAGTAGAGATTGAGCACTCATGGATTTCATTATTTCACAGACTCAGAGGGACCTCGAGGGGAGCCCAGACTTCCACCAGATACATCAAGGTCTACCATTGGCAGCGATACGATTATTCCTCTGCCTTGGAGTGACTGAAATAAAAAATTCATCTTTTGCTAAAAGCTGCAACAATTAAGAAAAAGAAAGGTCTTATTCCCTTAAAAACATTTTTCAACTTGCAACAATCAATGTCAAACCAACTATCAAAACATTAACAAGTTTTAATAAGCTAAAATTTTCTTATTGCGTAATAAGTCGTCCTACCTCTTGGTGACAATTTTATATATTTAAAATAATATCATAAATGTATAGGCCTATGTAACTGAGTTTTCTTTTATTATTATCTATCAAATTTCACTGCAAGGGCGCAACTACACATTCATGTATATGAATTTACTTTAAGTGGTTCCTGACTTAGAAATGAAATGTGACTAAGTTGATACCTGTAGATCTTGTTCTGGCTTCTGTGATATTGGTGAAATTGGTGGTGAAATTTGGCATCTCTGAGCCTGTGCACAAAACATATAAAAAAATTTAGGTTTTAATTGCATTAAATTTCTTTTAATAGATAGTAAACACCCTTAAAGAAATCAACTTCAGATAGACTACAATCATGAGAAAGATCAATTATAAGCTTTCTTACAAAAAATAAATAAAAAGGTTCCGTATCTTTTTTTCTGTTTAAATGAGAAAGCTTTTTAAACCCCACTCTTTGTTTTGGTCTTTTCCCTCTTAAGACATCTGAGATGCATCTAATTTTAGCATTTTTTAGAAGTGTTTTAAATTCTGGTAACTCCATCTAAACTTGGAATTAAGTTTGCTCATTTGCTTTTCAGATAAAAATCTTATAAGAAAACAGATGTGATTTTCCATATCAAATTCATTTGGAGTGTTTGCAAGGAAAATGTTCAAACCCACGTCAATCATCATAAGTCTACCTTGATTTAAAATCTATTCAAACTGCGAACACCTAAACCTTTTTCGTCTTACTTGCTGTCGAGAAGCCTGTTTTTGACAAGGAGGAGTCATAGAGGAAGCATCCCCTGACTGAGGATCTTGGAAATGTTGCTGGATTCGGCTTTGTTGCATTTTTTGCTTATCAAGTAGGTCCAATAAACGCTGGCGGGCCTCTTCTTGTTGTCTATTTAGCTCAGCTATCTGTGTTTGCATCAATTCTTGCAAAGCTGGGTTGTTCATGGCCTCTTCAACAGCAAGCTGAGGATTATTAGATTTTAAACAAGAAAGAGGTTGCAGTTAGAGAAATAAAACCACACCCAATTTGCTTTGAGACTAAAAAAAATTGTTGAAAATAATAAATCACTACCAGAGAGATTATTGTAGCAAAGTTCAAATAAAATTATTTACCATATTACTATTCATTCATGAGGCATAGCAGGCTTTGCACTTTGTCAATGAAAATAATTCTGAACATTGCCAACTTAAAATGAAAGTTTATAAGTTGGACTTCATGATAAAAACTGAGACAGATCAGTCTTATTAAAGAGCAAGATTTGGAATGTACTGTTTACATGTGATGAGGATTATAAAATCTTATAATCAGCAATTGAGATCTCCCATCTTTTGCTTAAAAGATGGAAGCAAATGTAACAAGACAAAATCTAGAATAGCTGTCAGTATCACCAGAGAGGTCAGTATATAGATAGCTTAAACTTTGATTGTAAACCTATACAGAGGCATTGATTGGCTTCAAAGCCCAGTAAATTTAGACTGTTTACTGTATGTAGCTTTTCAAAAAGAAAAATGGCACCTGCCAGTGCTAAATGTTAATGGCACTCTGCTTTAAACTGTTGCAATTCTAAAAAAAAAGGCTTTATTATGATAATAATAATGATCATTATTACTATTATTACTACACAATAGTTATAGAGGTGCAGAGCAGCGCTCTCTATAATATAATCTCTGGTATCACTGAACATACAAAGAGAGTATTGTTCAACAAACAAGCCCCAACCTCCTGCAGACGGTGCAGCTGCTCCTCTGTCTCATCCCCAAGTTTGACTAGGTCAGTTAGATCAGGGCCAGTCACAGTCTGATGAGTGATGCCTTCCCCTACAGGTAGCTTTTGGTCCCTGGGTGTTATCTGGCTGCTGGTTAGAGATTCTGGCTCATGATCCAGTTGAGATCCTAGTCTTGAATTTATAATATAAAACAAAATTTCAGTTGACAGATTTGTACTGCCATTTTCAGAGCCAGCATTTGATTTCTCTGAGAGAGACTGTTGTGATAAGAACTAAATTTACCTGTCATTGCCAAAATCAGAATGGGAACAAAATTTTTTATGCCAAAGTTTAAAAAAATTTAGAAGTACGTTTTTTTTCTTATCTTTAAACTAGTCTAATAATATTTTAGTGCTTCAAATAGATGTTTTGCCAATCCTGATTTTTATTTAACATACTATAAAAGTAACCAATAATAGAAGGATGAGGTAAAATTAAAATATTTGTTTCCCAGTACTATAATTTTCTTACATACATCATTTGATAAAACTTTAAAATCAATTTCTTTTGCTAACATTGGTACTTCAGCATAAGTTGAATTCTTTTTCTGAAAGTTCAATTTTTATCCAGATGATGATCCAATACTTAAAAAAAAAATATCAACTTTCTCCAAGCTGTATCTAAAGAATAGAAATCTCCTTGGAAGTATATTATAAATTTCCTTAATTGAGTTTCTTAAATATGGTATGCTAAGTGTAATGAGTGTAGCTATTTTTAACTTTTCTTATACTTTGCTAACATGTTTGATGCATCTTCTGTATAATTTCAAAGTATGACCCTGGATGATCAAATAATGTAACTAAAATTTTAATAATAATACTACAAGTACAACAAACAAAAAAACTTTTTTCACCCAATTGTGCGTCTACCTGGTAAATCCATTGACTGCCTGACTGGCACCATGACTGGACATATTAGTCTTGTGTTGGTCTCCAGGAAGGCCTAAATTGACATTTGTCTGCACCAAGGGTATTGGTCGAGGGACACTGATCGTGTTCATGATGGGTGGAGTCTGAGTCAGATGAGGAGGGTCTGTGGGCCGCCCTTGCTCTTCTTTTGATAGATCTACAATGCTCATCAATGATGTCTGGCATTCTATAAGTAAAATCATAGTTTTAAATGGTAGTCTCAATATTTTAAACACTGGCAGTCTTACAGCTTATGGGAAGTATTGCTTTGGTTGCTAGTTGCGAATATTAGTAAAAATTACTTTTTGTTATTTGATACTGTTTATAGCAAAGTTTTTATGATTCTAAGAAATCTTTTTTCTTGATGCGTGCCTGAGATAGACCAACTTCCATGCACTTTCTTATAATTATTATCACTTTGGGAAAAAATAAAACAATATTAACTTTTAATATTATCAACTAGATGTAATTTGTACAATCTAAATTATATTGATGTATTTCATTACAAAATTGACCAATCTGAACAAAAATTGGTAAAAATTTCATCTTCAGCCTTTTTTTTTTTACAGAGTAAACTTCAAAGCCAAAGCCTGGTAGTTCAAACTCCTTATGAACTGAAGATCTAGGAATGGTCAATTTTTTTCATCCTCTTTGTCTTTGGTAAAGTGATAAAAAAAGTTCTGCATAGAGCAAAAATGCAACCACTAGATGAATAATTTATTTACCAGTAACTTTGGAGTGATTAGCAGCTTGGAGATCAGCATTATTTGTGTGGACTCGAGTTTTCCTCACTGGTGGAGAAAGCATAACTGCTGCTGACGCAGCAACAACTGATGTGGCTGCAGCAATAGAATTGGTTGGCAGAACTTGGCCTGGAAGAGGTCTATAGCTACTTGATCCAGATTGGGTGCTTGAATCTTGAAAGAAATATATAAAAAATATTCTTTAGGATAGCCGCATAACAAAATTATCTCAGAATTTCCATCTTCACTCTTAATCATCAAATTAACATAAACTTTTAAGCATATTGTCGTCAAATGTGATATTTTTGCTCTGGTTTGTCTTCAAAACTATTACAGCTTGCTATAAGGTACATAATTTGTATGGACTTAATGCAATTAGATTGGGTACAAGATAGTACATTGCGACTAAAGAGTTCTCATAAGATTGTTCTGATGATGAAATACTTGCATATCCATTGCCTTTTTCATGCAGTTTTCCTTTCTCCAATGGATAAACATGTTTATGAAATCCAAGCCTTAATCAGTGGTGAAAATATTGACATTATTTATATTGTAGCTGTTTTTTAAAAATTTCAGTATTCTGCAAGACTTCTAAATGATGGTGAAGATTTTTGGGGTGTATTCAAATGTGCAGATTGAGGATTTAAAGATTTAAAGCTAAATTCTAGATTTATCCTTGTTTATAGGCTACAATATAGAGCTCTAACAACATACACTAAATGCATAGATTCAACATATAAGAGTAATAAATTAGTGGCTAGTCTACATTTGTGAGTAGTAAAAAACTAAAATTACACAAATCATGCAATGAAAGTGTACCATACGGTTTAAAAACCAGTCATTTATGAATAAAATAGTAACAAGCACATAAATTTTCACAATTTTAAATACAGCCTTATGCCAAAAGTATCTGCTAAATTACTTTTTTAGAAGAAAAGGGGAAAAAATATCTTACTAGGGAGTACTTTGCTCACCTTGCTGGTTATATACTGGTGTAGAAGTCATTGAAGTATCACACTTAGCAGTGCTATTGCTGGTATTCATTGGTTGACAATGCTGCTTCTGGTGTTGCTCTTCCTCTTGAGATGCCTGATTTGATAATTCATGTTGCTGCATAGAATCATTGTCTGCATTTTTTCCAATCACCATAAGTCTCAGCTCCCGCATTTGGTTCTGTCAAGGATTGAAAATAGTATAATTTTGAACTACTGTATTACATGCGTAAAAGTAAGGATTTGAATTAAAAATTAAAAAAAAGAAAACAAAAGAAAAATATGGCCATTGTCATCATTTGATCTCCTTGTCTTGTAAAATTTTGAAAGAATAACTAAACAAAAAAGATAACATGCCCTTCCCCCAATTTCAATTTCGTCTAAAACAATGTCTCGCCTGTTCTCTCAGCCAAGCTCTATAATTTTCATAAACTGGTGGAATAAATGAGTGAATGGTATAAATTTAAAATTCCTCATTGTCAAATATTGCATCATGCTCCTTTATTTAGATTTGTAAAAAAAATCCTCTTTAATAGAGAATTCAAATGCCTATTCGAATTGGATTCCTATTGCAAGGAGTCTCGTTAGCCATATCCTTAGACTTTTAATTTTTAGATAAATACTAGAAAGAGCATGGTTGTGCAAACCTAATTCTTTTATTTGTACCAGGTGATGATTTTGCTTATATATGTGTATATATATATATATATCTTTTTGATTAAATATAAGTGACTAATTTCTGTTATAGCAGCATTATATGAATCTTGTTGGTTGCCAAAAAAAGCTCTCATCCATCTTTTACGCATACAACACATGCATACATTGATTATTTTTGCTGTTTTAGTTTTGTTTTATTTTTACACATTATGTCACTTTCAAAGACCAAAATCCTCTTGTGATGTAAGTGTCTGAATATTTCATTCTATTTCACATGTTTATTTTATTTTCGGCTTCTTTCAACCTCTTCAAATTGTGGTTTTAAATTTCTTTAAATTTTCTCTCCTTTCAAAATCAATTGCTTAGATAGGCTAGATCATTAATTTTATTTTACTGGAACCTTTTACCATGCATGCATAATACCAACATGAGGGAAAACTGAAACATACATTTAAGGATGTGAGTGCAGCAGTTGTGTTGTCTTTGTATCTTTGATGCTCAGAATACAATTTTCCATATTCTTCCTGAGTAAGAATTATGTCCTGAAAAAAGGTTAAGAAAAAAATAAGTCTTTATCAAAGCAGTTAGACACTTTTCTTTGATTCCCATAGGTGTGGTTCAACCATATGTATCATCTAATGAAAGAAGTAACATATATATTCCATTGAGAAGATAAGAAAAATTGTTCTATTTAGCTTGGCTTGCGAGTAAGGACATTGCAACATCATGCTCATTTGTACTGAATGTGACATTCATATACACAAATGTCTGCAAACCCTTTAAATCTCACTGGGCATGAGAGCTAGATTAAAATTAAGATTCTGGTGACAGATTTAAGACATCTTGCTGTGCATCAACAATTTTATGAAAAACAAGCTGAATACCCTGTTCTACAAATGGGACTCTGGCGTCAATCTGCAGGGGCTGGGGTGCATAGGTCCTGATATCTATCTTTTTACTTACATGATATATATATATATATATATATATATATATATATATATATATATATATATATATATATATATATTATATATATACCTCCACCTATCCATCTCTATCTTGAATCTAGATATCTCGATAATTTTTATTCTAACCAAAAAAATTTAGATGTAGAACTTAAATCCTTTTGGAATAAAGGAAACAGACTAATTCTACACTTTCCCAATCTGTTTTAAATTGTTTTAAATATTTATTAGAAAGCTGTGAAATTTTGCATTAAGTGCACAAAAGTGCACTGCATTGCGGAAATTCTTAGCCGCGTAGTTATTTAAACCTCCATGATAATGAATGATTTTAAAAAAATAGGTAAATTGATTTGGATTTAACAAAATGGCGCGCGAAATTGGTGATCCTAAGTTAGCCGACATTGACAAAACAAAAAATTTTTTGGAAAATGAGGAAAGCAGTTTGTGTTGATTTTCTATGAGTTAGAATCTAGGAACACAAATGCTGTAGACCCATGCAAAGTTTCAAAGGAGAAATTTAGTTAATAACTAAGGGGTTCACACACAAAGCCTCCCAAGACCGCTTTTATATATAAAGATGTACTTTAAAAATAGCTGTCACTATGCATTACTGCCTATGCATCTTAAAATTAAATAAACTTATGAAAACGTCAATAAACCACATGTTAAAAGAAACCCTCATAAAAATTGAATTTAAGCTGTATTTATTGTTTTGAATACATAAATTCTCACTGTGGCAAGGGCGTCGATGATAGTTCTTAACTGGTAGACATCCTGAGTAAGCTGTTCTCGTAGGGTCACCTCTGTACGGACCCGCAGGTCAGTCTTTTAAGTCAGCAGTAAAAGAAAAAAAAATTGTGAATATTATGAAGTGTAAGATAACCTGAAATCCAACAGGCAGCCTTGTCAGCAAATTTATAAAGTATGTGATAAATAACCGACTGTTATTGAATATAGTCTAATCCAGGAAATAATAACTTGGCAGAGAAAGTCTTACTTCATCTCCATCTTCCATAAAAAAATATGGTTTAAAACTTAGTCATTCTTGTTTTGATAGCCTTTCCTTGGCTAACATTTTGGTTTTTAAGTTCCACCAAAGTTTGATGACACATCTCATAAGGTTATCCCAAAAGGAAATTGATATAAAATGAGGAATTAGAGCTATGAAAAACATTTTCAAAACTGAGGAGCATAGTTCCACAGAAAATTGTCAAAAACTCGCCTGAATCGGGCAGTCTCAATTCTAATCTTTCCTGGACCTACTTTATTATATAGATATCAGATAACATGGTTTAAGTCTTTCCTCTCAGGCCTCAGATATTACACTTTTTAGATGAAAAGCCTTTTAAACTCAAATTTCAGAGCATCATTTTATCCAAATCTGTTGAGGGTTAACTCGTAAAAGGCATTCTTTGCTCAGTAAAACAAAATTCTCAATAAAACTGTCTATACCATTTACAAGGCGTCACTTTAGCGATACTTTAGTTGCGGCGCACTGGCCCCAGTCAAGCGATAAATAGGTCACGGGGTTGGGGTCATTCATCCAATGCGAGGTCAAGGTCGGCCGCACTGCTGGCATGCACCAGTCTTTTGTCATAATAGTCATTTTAATACGATCTGCAAGCTTCATTTAATTATCTTTTCATTTGATCACTCACTCATTAACAAATAGTAAAAAAAAAGTCATAAAAAAAAAATTATAAAAATAGCTTTGATAGAAGCTTTTATATCAGTCATTTAAAAAGTTTGAAAAATGACCTGATTAATGAGCTAATTAACATGATTAAGTGACCGCTAGCGGACAATCGGCTCCACAAAACTTGAAAAATTTTTTACTGTCAATAAAACAAAATATTTTTCAGAACATTCACGCAAAAATCATATCCTCAGCACAAAAATTGTGTCTGTGGGCTTGGTCCAAACATAAATCCTTTTAATTATTACCACATCGTATGTTACTCTATCAAGTTAAAATATCTAAACAAGGAACAATGGCGAATAATAAAACATATTTTACCATTAGTGTTTTTGAATTATCTCTTGTGGCTGACCAGAGGGCTTGATAGGTGTTAATGAAGCTATGGGGGTAGCTGGAACTGTGAGTCCTTGTTGCTCGTAAGAAATCATGTCTATGACTGTTGCACTGATAAATCATGTTTTGTGGTAAGTTTCCAGATCTTTGTTCTATGTTTGTACCTCTGTCGATCGTTACTTCCACTGTCTGAGTGTCTGCTAGTGGTGCATCTAATGTGTTCGTTTTCTAAATTGTCTCTAGTGGGGGAAGCGTCTATGTAGTCTGTATTTTCGTGCTGATATAACTGGTAACAATCTTCTCTATCTGTCTCTATGCTACCACTGAGCCTGCTGGTATCTACTAGTTCTACACTGATTTCGTTACCTGTATGGCTATCTGTCATCGTTTCAATTGTGTCTGCAAGTGTTGGTGTAGTGTTGTGTTTACAATCTGTTAATACTAAATAATGTCTAGTGGTATGGGTGTCTGGGTGGGTTTTATTTTCAGTGAGTTCTCTCTCAGTCGTGTCTCTCTAAGTTTGAGAGCTCATGCCTGCTTTGTAAACTCCCATGCCTTTAGTTAGGTTAGAGAGACCATATCACAAAGATGTGTTAATAAGGGATTTTGTTCGTCGAAGTCACACCAAAAAGCTCTAATTGTCTGTGTCATAGATATAGTCCTAGCCACTTTTATAGCTGCCACACCTCTTCTTTTTCCACGCTGATATGTTTGCCTTACATTATATGGCAACATATTGCGAAAAAAATAATTGATTTTGGAGACCAAACACCATGCGAATGTCATCACTAAGTCCAATGCCAGAGAACGACTTTTTAATTTTATATTGTTTTTTCCCTTCTTCTTTAAAGTCAGTTGGCCACATATTCAGCACATTTCATTCGCATATATTGATAGTGCCAATCTTTAGTAGGTTCCATAATGGTGTAAAAAAATTATTCAAAAACTCTCTATCATTGCTGAGGATATGAAACCTGTTGAATCAGAAAGACAAATGATATTTGAAAACCGCTGAAGAAGAAAAAATGATTTGCATGGGGCCGTTTGTCTGTAATTGTCTTATTGAGGACACAATAGAGGTATAATGGCAGAACCCATCTTTAGTAGCTTCCATAATGATGTAAAGAAAAATTATTTAAAAATTCTCTATCGTTGTTGAGGATATGAAACCTATTAAATCAGAAAGACAAATGATATTTGAAAACCGTTAAAGATGAAAAAATGATTTGTATGGGGCCGTTTGTCTGTAATTGTCTTATTAAGTGGACACAATAGAGGTATAATGGTAGAGCCGATCTTGAGCATGTTCCATAATGGTGTAAAAAAAATTGTTTAAAAATTCTCTATCGTTGCTGAGGATAAGAAACCTGTTAAATCAGAAAGAGAAATATTAGTAGAAAACAACAGAAGAAGAAAAAATGATTTCCATGGAGCCGTTTTGTCTAATAAAGTTGACACAATAGAAGTAAATTTATAAAACTTAATTAACAAAGTGAGCAAAGCGAAGCTCTAAAACAAAACCTTTTAAAGATAAAAACACGAGAATTTCACAAAAATAACAAGACAGAGTTTACAGATTGAAAGTCAAGAGGAAACCGGTGTAGGTCGTTGACAAACTTGACCATAACTTGTTAAACAAAGATAAACTTTATTACGCATCAAAGCAAAGTGCAGTGCGCAAAATATCGGGTGCACTGGTTTACTCTGCATAGCAGCGTCAGCAGAGCGTATCTGACAGTGATTGATTCACTGAAGAGTCTTAGGTAAGGAGATGTGCGGGCAACCAGGCATAAACTAAAGTATCGATGAGAGACGATTTTGAGACTCTGTGTTTAAAAGATGAGAAAATATTATATAAAGTGTGGTTATTTTTATAGCATATAGACATATAAAAATTATTTTTTTTACAACACACAAAATGTGTAAAATCAATGTTGCATTTTACCTCTTTCAGGTATTTTGTAAGCTTTGATACTGCTGATACAAGGGCAATGGTGTAACCAGAAAATGTTTCTGTCTTGTTAGATTCCTCTTGGGGCCGTCTACCAGTTTGAAGCTCATATGCTGCTACCTCATTCTCAAGTTCTTGGAGAACCTGTTGGCCAACATAAGTTTCATTTATTAAAAAGCAAACATAATAATAGTCAATAAAAAGAAAATTTGAATCAAAGCAGCTCATCATGTTGAAGAAAAAAAATGGTATACAAAAGAAAAGACTTAAAATTTCATTTTTTTCAACAATTCAAAAGATGAATTGAAGGAATTTCAAGTTCATCAAATTATAAAAAAAAAAAAAAAAAAAAAAAAAAAAGATGTCTTTAAAAAAAGCCTAGGCATGAGTTCAGAAATCTTCACAAATTGAACATTTTAGTTTTTTTTTCCTAAAAATAGTAAATATATACTCATTTAACTGTAAAACATCCAACTTTTACACAATTCAAACCTGCACAGCAAGAACCCGTATGAGATTAAAGAGGAACGCACACACCTGTCTCATGTTACTCATGCTAGCTGAGGAGTTAATGCTGTCTGAGTGAGATTCAGCAGTTTTGGTACACTTCTTTGTTTTCTTCACTTTTTTGGTGTCATTTATGGCAGATGGTGGGGTTCTCTCGCTGGGTAAGTGTAGGCTGTGGTTGCCCTTTGGTGGTGTCTTATAGCCAGTTTCTTCTCTCTTCTTTTCTGCATGAAATGTATTCATAAATTAATAAAAACAGGATAGCATATCTCCTTATATGACTTGTTTTACATGTATAAGCAACTCTACATATTTTTTTTTACCATCTCCTTATTCACTCTCAGATTCATACACAAATTTTGAACAACTTTTAAAGAAGAAAAAAAATGGTAAAAATTTAGGCAAAATATGATCCTGAAAGCCACTGTTCAACATCAATCTAATTAAGTTTCAGAAATCACCTTCTAGACCAAGAATATTGCAAGAAGATTGTTCACTGCTTATTCACAAGGACCACCACACACTGCTAATAGTCAAATGCAAAAGGTGAATTTTAAAATTATTTTTGTATACTTTAAAATTTATTCTGTTCATAAAATAAGCAGATTTCTCACTGCAGAGGAAAAATTCTGAATATTTCGTCCAGGTGGTTGAGATATAAAAAAAATTATCCACTTTCATCTTCCGTAATCAAGAAGAATACTTTTTTTGAAGATTATTTTAGAACAACAATTCTTTTATTTAAATAAGAAAAGAAAGAAAAAAAGAGTTTTAGAAAATATATTTGAAAAAAATTTAATTTTTATGTCACCCACAGTGGAATTGACCTGAAACTGTTGAACTGTGTTCAAGCATCTTATTCAAAGGAATAAAGGGGAAAAGTGAGACTACATCTCTCAATAGGTAAACAATATTGAAATGCAATTAGCCAAGTGAGACATATGACCAAACAAAAAATAGATAAGTCTATCAAGAGTAAGTCTAGGATCTGTACACTGATGATGAATCCAGATTTGAGTTTCAATCAAACTCACTTGTGACCTTAAGTGGCTCTCCAAACAGCTAATGTATATGGTTGTCACATGGATGATCCATCTCAGATTTAGGTATTGCTTACAGTGATGAAAATTTGACTATATTATTATAGAGACTTACTCTTCACCTTTACTAAAATAACAATTGTGACTGTCACTCAGCTCACAAATTACAAGCTCCTAGTAGAACAAAAATTTGATTAATAAAATCTAGAAATTAAGCATTTACTACTTCTATGAACTAAGCATGGATGTAGATGAAGACCACAGAAGAAACAAATCTGAAGAAAGCTGAAAGAAGGTAAAAATTAAACTATAAAACTTTAAACTATAAAACTAAGTCATTGTGCATATTTACTGAATGACTTGTACCAGAAGTACAAACTCCATATTCACAAGGTGCTGATAACCTCATTATTGCTTTAAGTGTCATGCTTTCATTCTTAATTGTTGGATTTGTCTTCTCACCTGTAGCAGCATTAACTAAGGCATTCAACATTTGAGCATCATTTGCATTTGTTACATCAGTCTTCCCTTGGTTCAATAAAGATGCCAGCAGCTGCAACATCTGTCCTTTTTCTTTGCCTGTCACATCAGAAGAAGATCCTGGGGCTGCTGAAGCCCCATTCATTTCCAGACACATCTCCTGCATTTTGCCTGCATTTTTTCCCCTTTTCTTCTCCTCATCCTTGTTAAGTTGAGAAACAAGTGATGGAGGGTCCATGTGAGCACTGAGTTTCTCCTCCTCTTGCAGGTAATCTTGAAACCGCTGTAGGTTTAATTTGGAGTGATAAGATATCGGCTGTGGTTGACCATTCTCTTCTTCAGAGTCCAGTTCTGTTTGATTAAAAAAAGACAAATTTCACAAAGGTAGGAAAAAATGGTTCATGATGGAAAATAATAAAACATAATTCATTGTGAGCGATTCAGAAGATCCAAATAAGCTATAGCTTATACTTGTTTGAAGTAAACCTACATAAATTTAATCTGTGAATCCAACATCATAAGGCCTAGAGAAATAGCTTGCTCTAAGCTCCTTTTTTTTTTTCAAAGGAAAAATTTGGTGATTAATTATATCATATTTGGGTCCAGTCAAGAGGTTTCACCAAAACTAGAGTGTGTGGCCTGCTCTGTGACTGGACTTGGCATGACTGGTTCCAACAGTTATTAGCGCAAGGCGTTGTGAGGAACATTTCTTTGCCCCTGTGTTGGTTTCACTTCATTCAAGTCCAATCTTCACATGCATTTGCATTCTGTACATCAACCCACTTTGTACCCTTCAAAACTTTCCTGTCACCCCTTTGAGGTGAGTATCTTTTACTTTTGCTTTCTAATGAACAATATTAATTTTTTGAGCATTACTACATATACAAAGTAGATACTAAAAATGAATATGATTTCAGAGAGGTATAAACAGTCTGCATACTCCCTATGCAGCACAACAGGGGTTACCGGGGTGAGGGTGGGGTCTAATTTACCCTTGACCAATGGCGACCGACTCTCAAAGCAAAGAATCAACACACTCCAAAGTGGACAAAGGAACAGCTTACTTGCACCATGGAGGAAGTAAACAAATGACCTACAAAAAGATAAACAGCAGAGAAATATAGAATTGCGTATGAAACTTTCAGTGACAAAGTGTCATGGAGAAGAAAAAAAGATCAGCCGACAACATTCTCTCAAAAAAAAAGAGAGGGTTATGTTAAGATGATGGGTGTGAGAGGCTTTGGGAAAACAAAAGATGAACTGCTGACAGTTGCGAAGAACTATTTAGACCTCAAAGAAAGAAAGGCAGTGTGGGAAGACAACAAACCTTCTGACAGACATTCAGAAATTGCCCTCAGCAAATCTTAGCTTTTCAGAAAGCAATGAGGGACATCATCCACTGGTTTCAAGAATTCACCCACATGGTTAAGGGCAATGATGCATGAATCTTGTTTGGACCTGAGAGAATTTGCAGCTGCAATGAGTCAGGCTTCAGTTTGAACACTTTGAATGGATGAATTCTGTCCTACCTGAAAATCAAGTTTGTCTACCAAGTCAGGTCTGTCTGTCTCAAATGCCCTGTCTGGAACAGACATCGGCGATCATGATTCTCCAAGTCAGGAGTGAAGCTAAAACATAAATCACAGCCCTCGCCTAGTGTAGCTCGCCACAGGTCCCACACTTGGTGAATGCTGATTCACCCGGGCATACAATGCTGTGGGCTTCAAATCTCAAGAGGTGTTTGAGGAATCATTCATTGGCGGGTCAGAGAATAGATGGATAAACCAAAACCTGTTCTATGAGTGGCTGAAGCTGGTGTTTTTGCCTCAAATCGCATACATCAAAAACTTCTTCCTCTTCTAGTGGATGGACACATTAGCCAACAATCCCTGCAAACATCCGCATTGTGAACAAAAACAGAAAACACTGCTCTATTTCTTGCTCCCACATTCTTCCCAACCTCTTGATGTGGGGATTTTCAAAACGATGAAGTTGGAATGGAAACTGGCAGATAAGAGGCAGAACAAAACATAAATTGCAACCACGCAAACATTCGTAGAAACATTTAAAGATATGTACCAAAAAATTAATGCAATGCCTTTGGCCAAGATAGCTTTCCAGCACATGTACAATCCTGACATCATCTGTTGCACAGTTGCCAGTGATCAGTGCTGACATCATCTGCTGCACCATTGCCAGTGATCAGCCCTCCTACAATCATAACATCATCTGCTGCACAGTTGCCAGTGACCAGAACTCCCAGCACGCTTATAATGTTGGCAGCATCTGCTGCACAGTGGCCAGTGACCAGCCCTCCTACAAATCCTGACACCATCTGCTTCACAGTTGCCAGTGACTAGCACTTCCACTATGCATACAATCCTGACACGATCTGCTGCACAGATGCAAGTGACTAGTACTCCCAGCACATGTGCGACATGCCAGTGACCAGCCCTCCCACAATCCTGACACCATCTGCAGCACACTTGGCAGTGACCAGAACTCCCAGCACGCCTATAATGCTGACACCATCTGCTGCACAGTTGCCAGTGACCAGTGCTGCCAGCACGCATACAATCCTGAAACCATCTGCTGCACAGTTGCCAGTGACCAGCACTTCCACAATCCTTACACCACCTGCTGCACAGTTGGCAGTGACCAGCCCCCCTACAATCTTGACACCATCTGATGCTCAGTTCCTAGCCATACTCAGAGGTGCATCTAGCACTACCATGAGCAATGTCTGTGAAAATTGTGCCCAGTCAAGTCATTACTCTCAGAAAGTTTGCCATGTTCAGAAATAGGTGATGCAACAGTAAATTAGTGCTCCACTTAGCTAGAGGAGGGGGATGACATTGAGAAGCCTCTGTAAGATCTGTGGAAGACAAACTGCACCAAAATTGTCCAATTTCTAGCAATTCTATATTAACAAGAGGGCATATTGCTAGTTCCAGTCTTGTAACATGATAAAACATTAGCTTCACGTTCATCTAAAAACCCACTAGCAATTCCAACAGTCAAGATAGGAGCAAAAAGGGTAAAAAATTTAAAGCTCCATTCTCTGATAAGCAGCCCTCATATTAGGACCATGCTACTTCAAAGGAAGCTGACAATAACTAACACTATAGTGGGAAATGAAAAATAGAAGTGGATGGAAAAAAAAAGCTAAAGCAAAAGCAAATGGAATAAAAAAAGGTAAAGAGAGAGAGAGGGATGGATGAAACAGAGTGTCTCTTTAAGAGAAGACCTAAAAGGAAATAGGCACACAGCTTTATAATTACAGGACAAAAAAGAAATGTCAAAACTGTTAGCAATTTAACATATAAACGTTTCACTTTGTGAGCTTCGTCAGTATTAATACAAACTCTTGCTTTCCGTTCAACATTCGACTTAAGGGCACTATTGCACATTTTATGATTTCCTTTCTTGCCACAAATTTCACACCAGTGCACATTCTTGCAGACGTAAAACTCTCTCTCACTCTCTCTTTTTCTCGAACTTTATGGAACTAATTATTTGGAACTGTCTCTTTTTACTTCAGTCATTTACACAAGCTGATCCTACATAGTTACGCATTTGTTGTTTATTCTTTTATTACTGCAACGACCACCACTGCTGCCTCCACCACTATCACTACCACTACCACTATTACTACTACTACTACTACTACTACTACTACTACTACTACTACCACCACTACTACTATCTAGCTTTTATAGTGTTCTTCGAAATTAGGGATGTTTATAGATTTGTGTGATTGGAAAGGTTGCTTGTTTGTTGACGTTGATACGATGTGGTTCTAATGTCTGTAATGTGTAAATCCAGAATGTTTCTTTGTTTCATAGGCCTATCATGTCTGCTGTGAGTAAATGGTCTATTGATGTGATTTGTGCGTGGTTGTTGTGCGCGGGAAGGTTAAAATGTTTGGCAACAGTGTTGCCTCTATTATTGTTAATGTTGAATCTGTATAGTTAAACTGTTTGTGTAGCGTTTGTGACATACTGTTTGCTGCATAGGCTACATGTAATGAGATAGATGACCTTGTGTGAGTGGCATGAGAGGTTATGTAGAATGTTGTATGTTTTGCGGGTGATTGTGGAGGTGAATGTAGTCGATGATGTGATGAGTGTACATGCCATGTATCTGGGGATGTTTCATGATCTGCTGCTTACTGTGTCTTGTCTTGACGTCTGCCAAGGTGCAAAAAAGTGATTCTGACCCTCCCCATGGCAGCTTTCTACAGGCCCAAAAACTACTGTGATTTGTTAGTTTTGTTATATTTTTTTTTGTCCCGTAATTATAAAGTTATGTGCCTACCTCCTTTTAGACCTTGTATTATACTATTTTCAGACACTCAAGCGTCCTTTTGGATCCTTTATAATTACCATGTTATCTTCTAAGTGTGGTGTTTTTGGTTTCTGTTTGGATGTGAAAAGACAGAGACAGACAGACAGACAAAAAAAGAAAGAAAGAGAAAGAAGCAGAGGAGGCAGAGAAGGCGGAGAGAGGTATCATATGAGGTTATCCTTAGAGGCACAAACCAACAGTTTTTATTAGATTCAAATTCGTTAAAATGATTTTATTTTTGAAATACCAGATTCTGAATCAGATTGCACATCATTTAAGGCTGACTGGTTCATCACAGAGTTGCTGAGTTTTTCCGTTCGTGTGTAAATATCTGGCACAGATGCTACTAAACTGCCTGACCTGTAAGTTCAAGAGATGATAAAAGCATTTTTTTTAAAGTTTAGAAATAGAAGCTTATGTTTTTTGTTTCATATAGTGAGAAGAGAAGGTGCTATCTCAATCATATTTACAATTATGAGGATCCAGGTTACTGACAGAAAGGAGGAAGACTAAGCAAATTAAAACAACAAATACCAATAGCCCCCATCTATCAACAACAAAGAAATACCAATAGCTCTCATCTATCTACAACAAACAAACAGAAATAGCTCCCATCTATCAACAATAAACAAACACAAATAGCTCCCATCTATCAACAACAAACAAACACAAATAGCTCCCATCTATCAACAATAAACAAACACAAATAGCTCCCATCTATCAACAACAAACAAACACCACTAGCTCCCATCCATCAACAACAAACAAATACAAATAGCTCCCATCTATCTACAACAAACACAAATAGCTCCCATCTATCGAAGTTTTTTTGTTTTTTTTTTTTGGTGTTCTATACATTCATAGTCATAGAGAATACCAATTTAAATTTCAAAGGATTTTCATGTTGTTTTGTACACAAACATCTCAAATGTTTAAAAATAAAGCATAAAATAATATAAATAATTGTCTAAAAAGTACCAAAGAAATTTTTTTAAGACTTTAAACATTTTCATAAGTACTTCTGAAAAACAGGAATTTTATACCTTAAGAAGTAACAAAATTAATTGTTTACTGTATAAGTTACTTGTTTGATTTCAAATCAACTCTCATCTTTTAGTTAAGAAGTACCAAAATTAATCACCTACTGTAAAACTTACTTATTTGACTCCAAGTCAACTTGAGGGGCATTAGTAACATTAGGGAAACCCATGAACCGCTGTGGGAGATACAAAATACATACACACTTTGAAAAAAAATGTATCGCAGACGTAATAAATACTAGTGATACATAGAATATAAAATATAACATCACATTGCGCATATTGCTGCTGCTGGCTTGCTTTCATACCAAAAAATAAGGAGATGGTTTAACGTCACTATATAGTAAGATTAAAAATACTAGGGTTGTAATAGGCCAACACTTAATTTTGATTTTAATTTGGACCTCATCCAGTTAGGGTGATAATAGATTTAAAAAGAAAAAAAACAAAAAAGGAAAAAACAGGTTTTTATGACTCCTACCAAAGAAAGAAGATCTATTTTGTTTTCAGTAGTTTTGTTTCATAGTCCTTGCACATTTGAAACTGATAAGGCTTGATTTTAGTTTTATTCTTGCCAGTGAATAATGAGGATTTAAGCATGCCGTAAACTGCTGCTTATTACTTTTTATTTTTTCCTACAAATTATTTTACATGACCTTTCACACACTGATAATTTTATGCAACAAACACAGCATCCTCCACACTGAAAGTAAAATGGCAACATCCATTTGGGTATACAAATTTTGAAGGTTAGGACAATTTTCCACATAGTCAAGAAATTTCCCAGAATATTAGAAAGTAAAAACTATCTTGTGAGCATAATATTACCTGAGCAGAGCTTAAATATATGGCAAGTTAAAATTTTTATATGAATAGGAAGTTACAAGCGACATCATTTTATATTTGAGTATCACTTGATAATGGAGCTAAATGAAAAATGAGGACTATCTAACCAAGCATTTTTAGACAAGCTAAGGACATCAGATTTGGCGTAACATTGTGAATTGTCCTAAAGATTGGAGTGGTAATATCATTTTACACGAAAATAGTGTTTTGGGGAAAAATTAAAGGCTAAAATGTGATTATTATTTTCTTGAATAAAAAGGTGAATGTCCAAACTACTTTCTGTAAGCACAGCTGGCCAGAAATGGCAGAAATGAAACTGAAAATAGGCCAGCAGTTTTAAACCTATCTGGAATACATCTACATGTTATGAAGCAAGATCTAAGTAGAGAATCTAAAAAAGTTGGTTGGACTTAGATTCTAGATCTAGATCTAGATAAAAATTTACAGCAGCTAGACTCAAATCAAAGATTCATATCTAGATTTTATCTTTTAGCCTTAGAATTTCAAAAGGATTTAAGACCTAGATCTAGATTCTGTGTGTAGCATTATAGAAATATCTAGATTCGAGGTAAAGATTTATAGGTGGAGGCATATATTTAGATCATGTAAGTAAAAGACTATTTACACACACCCACCTCAGCCACGGCAAATTGAAACCAGGGTCCTGTTCGTAGAACAGGGTTTTCAGCATGTACATTTCAATAAAACTAACCTTAGGGTCATCTCCAAACAAATCCTTTACAACTGCCATCATGGAATCAGACTTTGCCAAAACTTTCTGCAACTGAAGCAAAATTTCTGAGCTTTTAAAATTTTTCCACTAATTATAATAAAATATTTTGAAACTTATGTTCCTAAGACTTTTGAACACCCATCAGCATCCAAGTAAATTTTCTTTCAATTATGAATTAAAAAAAACCATGCCTGAATTTAAATATTTGGACTGAAGTATGAATCTTTTTTTTTTCCATGAAATATGCAAAAGAATTTTTTTTCAAGATTTAAATACAGGAAACCACAATAAGATTATTAAAGTTATTCAATACCATTGTTATAATGCCGCTCACTATATGCTACTTACTTCATGCTGATCATACAGCACTTCTTTCATAATAGCCAATTGTTGTGCCTCTGCTCCACTTAGTTTGTTCCTTTGACGTTCTGAATCATGATAAAAATTGATTTATGAAACTTCACAAGAGGCAAAAAAAAAATGATGAATCACACTTGGATTACATAACGTATAGTCTTTAAAAAATCCTCTTTTTTATTTGAAATCAGAAGCAAGAAAAGAATTAGCAAAGTTTCTTTGCTCTTCTAGTAAATTCTCATTTTTTATGTTGTCTACATTCATAATAATTTTAGGAAAACAGATATACTTTAACCAGAACTGCCAACCTAGATAATTAGTTTTAGTATGTCATGATCTTAAACTTTACAAGCCCTTTTTCTACTTATCAAAACTACAATAAGCACAAATATACGAGGTACATTGCATACTAAGTTTAAGTCCCCAACCATTGTTGGCCAAATGAAAGTAAAAAAATTTTTTAACCACAAATTCTTAACTGTTATATCATTTAATTTCCAGTGATACTATATTACAGGTCTGTAAGATACCTGAAGAAATTTATACCTTCCAGGTAAAACAATTTTAGATAATAGTATTTGCGTGTGTGTAGTGTATTGATTTTTAGTACAGAATTTAAAACAATTCTGTTATGCCTCACTATATATGAGATAAGACAGATCTTTAAGTAATAGTCAGTCACTGCATTTAGGCCAATACATTCAAATTTGAAGAAGTATGCTTTTCTTAATTTCCTAAGATAATTCAACTTTCACAATGTAAACTAGATGATTACAATTCTATTTACAATAAACCACAGTATTCATTTTGGTACCAGTTGTTGGAAAAGCCCTGCTTCAAATAGAGGGAGGCTAAATTAGATTTGCTCAAAAAAAATTTGAAAGCCAGTTTTTAAAAGTCAGAGAACTATGCAGAAAGCCAGTGAAGAAGATATATGTCAAATGATCTTTAAATTATTACCTATTACAATAAGGAATTCATATTCTCTTACTTTAAGGCAATTGATACATAAACCACAGCAAAATGATATTAATTTTTGTGCTCTTAGCCACATTAAAAATAAAGAACAAGACTAAATTCTCCTTAAATAGAAAGAAAGCTGGTATCTAATTAATAGGATTTTGATATACACATGTGTGAAAGTGGTTCCAATTGGAAAAAAAAATCATCCATTTATGATATGATTAAGTATTCTTGATCTTAAATTTAAAGTGTTTGTAACAATTATGCAACCAATATGTTGTAATTCAATACCATTTTCTTTCATAAATGCAGGAATAAATCAAATTTACCGTAGTATAACAAATAAAAATATATCTCCAATGCTTGGTATTTTAAAAATCAATTCAATACTTCACTACTGAAATGAGTAGTGGTTGATAAAATGTGTATTTTGGAAAATTCTCTGCTTCTTTTGCAGCTGTTTAATTCCACAGAGTATTTCAATGCAGCTGCCTGACATAAAAATAATACAATCTTAATAAAGTTAAAGAAAACCCTAAAATAACAAATCTTTTAAAATATTTTTCAAACCTTTTCTTAATTTCTCCAGCTTTACAGATATATGGTTCTTTGATTTGTGAGCTTCTTTCCTCAAAAACTGAAATTTAAAAACAAAGAGAGTCATGTATGATTGGTGATGGGAAGGATGGGGATGGAAGATTGATAAAGCACGGATGAAAAAAATTGATTTATTAAAGTGGAAGTGTTACTAGAAATGCTGTTTCAGCTTGCACTAATATACTATTGTCAAGCTGAACACAACTCAAACCCATACATTAATTCTTCCATCATACATATCTTGGAACTCAATTTGTCCCTTTTTGCTTCTTAAAGATGTTTTCAAAGATTCATTCTCAAAATACAATACTCTTTAAAAAATTCCTGAATTTTTCTTAGGTTTCTTTGCCTAATTGTTCATAGCTTTAAAAAGGAACATATCTGTAAAAGGAAGATGAGCATAAACGTCTATCTTTTTTTACATAGAAATAGTTGAACTTTGCCACAAGTTTATTTATATATATATACAAGTTTACAATGTTTAATCCTCCTCACCCCCAAATTTAGCCTTTCTCATTTTTAATAGCCGATTGATAAAGTTACTGGTGATAAAGATAATGTATATATTATACCATGACCGCATTTATAGCCTCATGAAGTTCTAAAATGTCTATACTTCTGATGCAAGTACAACAAACATCTTTGTTTGTCTAAAAAGTACTCACCACTTCCTCCGGAGTTGCACGGTACACAGTCAAGTCATGAACAGAGTCCTTAAAAATCAAAGAGTTCACATGTATACAACTGTCCAAAATTATACAAATAAAAGTGCCTAGTTGATAAAATGTGATGTATCAGTTACAAACTTAACTAGAAAGTATAGAAAAAAAGTATGAACTTCTTGTCCATTTAGCACAGACACAAAGAAAATATGTTTTTAAGTCCTATTTCCAGTGCATTTGGCCCAGACTTAACGATCAGTTACTTTTGAAGATATTTGCTTGTGCACCTGTATCATGATTGGTTTAGAAAATTAATCTTGTTTGTTATAATGCTTTCATCTTTTAAGGCCTTATTACAACAAAAAATAATCTCTTCTTGCCATAGAGAGGAAACTACACTTCACTTAAACTACCAGTACCATATAACAACAAAAAAAAAATTTATACCTCTTCAAGAGAGAGCTTGATTATAATTAGATATATATGCAAAACACAAATTTGCTTCTTCATAATGACAATAAATTCATAGTTGGTTGATTGCAGCAAAAATTGTTAACAAAGGATGCTGGATGATGAATAAGCATTAAGAAACAATCTAGAAATGGGAGACAGAATCACAGCATTTACTAATAAATCAAATACTTACATCCCAGCCTGGCCGTTTAGGGATTAAATGCTTTTTCGCTTTATTTTGTCCCACACGATAGAATGACATGATTTTGTTTATATTTAAAGAGTCATCAGTTTCTCATTCACTTGCAGATAAAAATGAACCTCATCTGTGAAGAGAAAAAAAAATTGAGTAATGAGCACTTAATAAGATTTTGAGAGATAACGCCATGATTCAATAAATAAAAATTGCATATTTTTGTGCTCCATGTACTTACTCACAAATATAAGTAGAACTAAAATCTGTGGAGTTTATTAAATGAAATTTAGCATTACTTGCATAACATTGCATTATTTAAAAGTAAAAGTATATAGGATTCACTGCAAACTTTTCTCATAATCCTGCAAATCTTACCACTGCTCTCAAAACCAGAATAGTCAAATTTCTCACCTCAACATTCAATTATTTTCAACTGAATTTCAATGATTGCAGTGGACTTTCAAGACTGCAAAAATACTGGCCCCAATCATCAACTTTCCAACTGATGTATTAATGACATATTGTCCAAAACATAACCATGAGTAAGTAACTGAAGCAGATCCTCAAGCTTTGAACTGAGGCTGCTAAGACACTAAGCAAAGTTCAAAAGGCCAGTTTCTAACATCGTCAAATCCTGGATAAGAAATCTCTCCTAAATATAACCATTTTGCAGCAGTATAACTAACTACAGCCTTGTATTGCATTGAGGTAGGTAAGCTTGGAATGTATGTTTTACAGGCATGCTATGCAGTGGCCACTGCTTCTCTGTCATTCTCTTCTAGATTTTTGTAATTGATCACTGGTGATTTATGAATATTAAATAATATTATTTTGATACAATGCCAGGTTTAAATCGCAAAAATCTGAAACGGTAAAGACAAATCTAGATCTAACGATTTATTTTTCTACATTCTCTAAAAGGTCATACACCTCGTTATGACAATTAAAAAAAAACAACAAAAAAAAAAACAAGAAAAGATTCTTCGGTTGCAGTCAACTTTGGAATAAAAGAAGAATATCTTTAAATTCTAAAGCCTATATATCAATATACATACACCACAAATGCATGTCTCTTTTAGTAGCCTACATTTAATACAAGTATTTATAAGCAAAACATTAATCTAAACTCTCTAGATTAGCCAAGTTAAAGGTCGATATAAATTTCCAAATTCTAATTTATAATAATTTTCTTCTCAAAAATGAAAATAATCTGCCATAGAATCTGATACTGTGGATCTATCTAATCTAGAATAATTGAAACACCCACAAAGAAGATATTACATTTAGACCAAAATCTGAAAATAAAGATGTAGGCCTATTGGCGATTTAAATTGTGTAGCTCTGTAATTTAAGAATCAGAATGTCAAGCTTGTACATGTACATAAGCTATATAGATCTAGATCTAGACTTATAACTTAATAAATATTAAGTTTGATTTCATATAAATTTCCAAATCTAGATCTACTTGAACTCAATTTTCAACAAGATCTAGATATCTAGATCTATCTATGGATCTTTGAATCTAAGGGAGATTTGCACAGACTTGTTTCAAAACTCAAGTATCGTCGCATGCTACTCACGTCTGAAATATGGAATAAATCTGTCAAACTAATCTAGATGTAGTCAGTTTCTGTGTGCTTATAACAATAACAGTATGTCTTAGCAAACAGTTTCCTCCAAAAGTTAAATGAAATTAATAACATTCTTTTACGTCCAGATTTTATTTCCCCACGATGAAGTTAATTCTACTCTCCGTCGCGAAAGTAAACAGCTCAAATTTTCAGTATGTTTCACCACTTGACATATTCGAATAATGTTTCAACTGTACCCAAATCTACTACGAACCGAAAGCAACCCGAGCCCAAAATCAAGAACCGAACACTTTCTTCACCATCCTACGATGAAAGTCAAGTAAGACTCAGAGATAGATCAAAAAGTCTTATGCGCGTCTTGAAATTCACCTCAATTATATCTGAATGTGTGCATGTAGTATAGTGCTTCTTGAATTGGAATAAGTAGAATGTGGTGAGGCTGAGGAGCTTTCACTGGGATGAAGGATGTGTGATCCCTGTTTAGTGTATTGACCCATGAGATGACGGAACTGTCGATGTCTTAGGAGCATTGAACGACATATAGACGCACACAGTTTGTTTGTTTATTTACTTTTATTTTTTTGCTTTCTTGTTGTTGTTTTTTTTTTCTTTAAAGGAGTCTGATCTTAGTTTGCTTTTAAAAACCTGAATCACAATCAATTTTGAACAGGAAAAGTACTTGAAAGTATTGAATACTTGACTACAGGATTCGGGAAAAAAAATTAAATTATGTCCGGTTTTCTATTAAAGGGACGTTACTCGGGCTAAAACCTTTTCTTTATTTACAGCGTTGGGTGAAATTATGGGCCTATATGATTTTTTACACATGTGTATTAATCGGCTGCAAAATGAATTTATCAAATATCACCATAATACAGTTTAACTAACCTCCTCTCTCTCTCTCTCTCTCTCTCTCTCTCTCTCTCTCTCTCTCTCTCTCTCTCTCTCTCTCTCTCTCTCTCTCTCTCTCTCTCTCTCTCTCTCTCTCTCTCTCTTTCTCTCTCTTCCAACACTACCACTATTACTACTACTACTACTACTACTACTACTACTACTACTACTACTACTACTACTACTACTACTACTACTACTACTACTACTACTACTACTACTACTACTACTACTACTACTACTACTACTACTACTGGTACATATATATATATATATATATAAATTTGAGTGAACTTGATTTTCGGTCTATCAATTATAATGAACAAACAATTAACTCAGATATTGTAGAGATTATATGTTTGTTGCCGGATGCTGTATGGCACATCATATTTTACATTATGCACTAGATCGTGTTTACATATTTTAGTTAGATATTTTTTTTTAGTTCATATTTGATCCCTGCCTTGATTTTCTATGTTGGGATGTGAGCTGCAAAGTGACGACTTGGGTTCGTCTAAGAAGAAAATTTACCTACAATTAAGGTTAAATGTAAATAAATATATCAATTAATTTCATGTTACTACTCAGGTGTGGGTTTATTGGAAGTGTCTGTTTTATTGAGATATGATTTTGAAAATATTGAACTCTGATTGTTTTTCCTCAATCTGCGACACAAATGATGAGGTGGTTCATCAATTTCTTTCCTCTGTTAACCATCACAATGTTAAAGTGCATTCGTCTCAAAGTTAGTTAGCAAAGGTTTAAAAACTTACCAAGCATATTTTAAACACATAAAAGCAGCCTTTAAACTTTAAAAAAAACGCGTACATTTCCCCGTTCTGATAATATGTAAGGACGCGTCGTTTTTCATCTACATTAGTCAGTATTTAAGGCCTTCAAAAAGGCCAGACTAATAATCGCCTGCCTAATGACAAAACTACGTACATGTATTCTGACTCTTACATGCTGCACTAACACAAGGATCTTTTCTCATCCAGGTAATCGCTCGTGAATGAAAAGAGTGTGAAGAAGATCAGTCATTTAGGTTTACCACATGAAACATGACAAAATCATGTTAAAGTCTATAGGTATACCATATGGGCGTGGTAGACCTATTTTAACGGTCCGTGCAAAATGAGAGTCGTTAATACTGAACATTTAATCCAGAAATGACTCACATCATTTCCATATATAAAACTCAAAATTCAGATGCGGATAGACTCAAAGTAAATGTTATTAAAAAATGTCTTTTAAAGACTGTCAAAGCTTCAATGCACAATAAACCTCACTACTAAAAAAGCCACAGAATCGTTCAAATATTTAACAGCTGAGTATGAATCTTCGCCAACTGGTGGTAGAAACTGATGCAGTTGAATATTGTATTGGACATAGAATATAAACATATATTTCTATATATAACAGAAGCTCTGGATGGTTTCAACAAGCATAATATTATATGAAATTTACCGATATGTGCTTTCCGCTCCTGTTTAATTAAAAAAAAAAATCAGCGTTGATATCTGAAGTGTTTACGGTTCTTCACAAATGAGGCAATGATTAGGAAATAAATCAAGAGAATCTGATTTATTACTTTTTTCTCTTTTAAGACACTATTTTGTCAAAAAATCACAAAACAGTTTATGTGATAACACAACTCCAAAGTAACAAACCATTTTAAGTTAATAAAAAAATTATGGGGCTTCCCTAAATAAGCTTCACCGCATAATACACGCCGGCCTGCCTGTGTTGTAGCTTTGTTACTAAATTTAGCACATGCGAGTGGAACAGAAAGTCGAACCCTTTCTTCTCGACTGTGGACTATTGATCCCGAAACTAAGTCTTGTTCTACCTTGGAAATAGCCTAGCGTAGATTTAGAATAAAGGAATCGCCATCGAAGTAAGTTTGCATACTATATTCATTAGCGCACGCAGACATAAACTAGAACCTGTAAATGACTCTAGATTTAAGCGGTTTCCCGGTATATCACCAAAGTAGAGCAAACGCCTTCGGGCCTCCGCGGCCATCTTTACCTAAGAATTCGAGGCAGAGTTAGGTAGCCTATACAAAATTTAAAGGTTACATTACTTACAATAATAAACTCGATGTAGATCTAGATCTGAATTGTTGACCAACCTCACACATCTCTGCAGTCAAAGTTATCTCCTATTAGTCCTTACTGTCCATCTTGCAATTGTCTCAAACTATGACAAAATGTTTAACTTTAATATAGGGGCCTAGATCTCTAGATGATACTGATAGATCTAGATCTAGATCTAGTAATCTAGACCCTATAGGCCGTATGTATGCAAAACATTTGGAGTTAACGTACACGTAAAATTAGCAACCTGCCTATGTAACGATATTGTGAATAATGACGTATTCAAAAGATTTTCTAATGACATCTAAACACACCCTATGCTAAAGTTTTTTAATGGTAGCGTTAAGAATAATGTCTGAGATAATAAATTAATGGCTTACTTTTGGTGTGTTTTGCCAAAAGTTGCCTTGTTTACGTTTCATGTAGGGCTTGGCAACTCTCTCCAATGTATATATAGAAAAAAATTGTTTGAACTTGATGTAGATTAATGGGTATACCGATTAATGATTCTTGTTCTGGCTGCAACCCAAGGATGAAACGGTTGTTAAAAAAAGTTATTGGTCATTGCTGTAATTTCCTAACATAGTGTCCCCCATCTGATCTAATAAAGAGCTAAATTTAGAGCTACAATCATAACAATACCCTACAGCCAATCTAGATTTTGGAAACTCAATCCCTTTGTAAAATGTTGTGGAACCATGATTGTTGGTCAGAATGGAGTCCAAGAGTAAAATTTTATTGCCTACTAAATTTCTAGCATGCTATCTCTCATCCGATTATATGAAGATTATATGAGGATTATACCTAGATCTAGATTCTAGATCCAGGCCATAAAGCTAGCCTGCATCTGTATCTAGACCTAGGTCTAAATTATACAATTTATGTGCAGATCTATATAGATCTAGATGTCTAGGTCTAAATTAAAAAATTTATCCAGAGGCCTATGCATGATTTACTCTTTGAATGAGTCTAGATAACCTAAAAGATCCACCTAGACTAAGTAATTTGTTGAATTTCATATGGGTAAAATCATCCAATCCATTCATGGTCCACACAAAGTTTTTTTCAAGATTAAGATGGGAAATGCCCTTCATTAATGTCGATTGGTACTAATGCTCCTGAAAATTGTTGTTCCGTATGAATTGTAAAAAATATCCCATGCCGTTGGTTTGACTACATTCTTGTGTATAAACTATAATGGCTTTTGTCGTGGTAACTCTGATTTTCCAATTCATTAAGAAAACAGCCTCAGATTATGATTGTGAATGAAAAGCAGAGTTGAAAGCATTCTAGGTGTAAAATTCCCTCTCTGATGGGCATAACATGCTCATTATTTTATTTGAAATTTTTAATAACCATTCACAACAATTAATGATATAAAATGTGTGTTCTATGTCTGGTTTCCATTAAAAAAATTGTAGCTCAATTGTGATGAAATTAAATAATACATGTATCTTAAGTCTAACTCCAAGCTAACTTTTAACCAGCTCTAAATATATTTTTTTTTATACTAACAGGAATTTTGATCCGTACACTACATATAGACCTCTATATAATAAATGAGTTGGTAATGGATCTCCTAAAGTTTAATAAAACTTTTAATAGCCACTAGGTATAAATACATTTTTCTTGAGTCTGTACTTTTGTTTTTCCCCCCTAGCTATCCATATACCAGTACTTTAAGAAATCAATTTCAAAACCTTATAAATTTTGTAATTTTCATTCTCTGTTTTTTAATGGAAATGTTTTTATTGAGGAGTATATAATTTGAAATGCTTTGTAACTAGCTCGTTAAGTTGAAGGAAAAATAAACACAATTTTTTTTTTTAACTGGATAGAATGAAGTTATTTATAAGCAAGTCTTTGAACTGAAATTTTTTAGCAATTAGTAAATGACTTCTCTATCTCTTAGTCTTACATTTTTTTCGTTTGTTTTTGTTTGTTTGTTATAATCTGGATGAAAAAATCAACATGTGCATTTTCAGCAATATTCAATTTCTACCACTGTTGTGATTTGCTTACTTCAATGTCTTTTTATAATTTTAAAATATCACTGCTCACTTCAGAAATTTGATTACGCAGTTGGTCTTTTTAGAGTCTTTTCTAAACAGAATGACTTTTCCAAATGATGCACTCTAATTGACTGGCTTTTTTAAGCCTTGATTTATTCTAACATGTAATTTTTTTCTTTTCTTTCCTTTTCTTTTTTTTTTTTTTGAGGTAAATTAATCATTTAAACACTTCAAGAAAACAGCAAAATGATATTCGCTTATTATAATAGATATGTACTGGGTAAATCTTGTAAATTACTTTTGAATTTAGAATATTGGAATGAAAAATTTCATTTTTTACTGCAGAAAATTTATTGATACATATGTTGAGCTGCTTGTTTTCAGTCTCTGTAACTTGTTAAAGGTAGTGGAGGAAAACAATAAAATTTCCATTTTATTTTTTTAATTGAAAACTGCAAACTGAAAAAGCTGGATAACAATTAACTTAAGAAAAGTAATATTTTAGTATTTTTTGGTAAATAATACTTTATAGTTACCTAAATTCCACTAAGAAAAAGAGATTGCACTCTATGTACCATTTTTGACATCAAATTATTAAAATTGCTTTGTTCTGAGAGGTTTCGTTTTCTAAAAATATTTGTTTTGTTGGGTTGTTTTTTTTCTGAATTAACAATAATCTTAAATTTCCTAGTGAATGCAGAATGAAATAATAAATAATTTTTTTAAATAATGACTTCCATTGGGCTTGGTTAAAAAAAAATCACCTTATCCTACAAGCAAGCCCAAGGCAAAATCCCATGAGTTCAATAATGACTGATGGTTAAGCGCATTTAAAAAATCAGTTTAATCAGAGTATAAGGGAGCAATATACATGTATGCATAATTACATCTCACTATAATTATTTTTTAAATCTTTTACTTTTTATGAATCAGATTCAATGCTCTGTGATTAATTGTACTTGTAGTTATTATAAATTTAGAAGTTATGGGTTATTGAGGATAAAATTCTCATTTTCTATGAAGCAGGACTTATCAGGGCTGAATTATAAAAGCAATTTTTTAAGTAAGAGCAAATATTATTAATAATACTGATGTTAATGAGATTTAAAAAAGAAATAAACAATTAGAGAAAATCAAACAAATATAATCTCAAGAATTGTGGAACTCATGCATTTTGAAAATTGGTTTCTGGAATTACAAAATAAACCACGCACTCTCTTTTCATGGTTTTAAACATGGATGCATATATGCCTTCTTCCATTTCATCCGTTTGAATTAGGAAAATGCCAGCATTTTGAGTCACAATTTTTTCATACATAGGTCAGTACCACATGTATGCTAATTACTACTGGAAAATGAGAATTTTTAAAGGAAACCTTTCTTTCTTGCGCTCCGTCAGTCAGCTTGTCTGCCTGCTTCTCTCTCTTTTTCTATCTTCCTATCTCTCTTCCTTTCCTTTTTCTCTTTACTTTGATGATATGTAGATCGATATATAGATAAAAAGAGAGAAAGACGAGAGACATAAAGAGAGGAAATAAGAGAGAGAGAGTTGTTGAAAATCTAGCAAATTAATACTGTAGTCAACTATAAAGTCTGCACGTCTGCAGCAGAATCGACAAATGCATACAAATAGTTTGAGTTTGCAATTGCTTAGCCTTAATAAGTCAATAAATCTAAGTAACATCTCTCTTTCTCTCCTTCTCTCTCTCTCTCTCTCTCTGTAGGTCTAGATTTAGTTATCTTGTAACTAAATTACTGGTATACGACGATGATTAAACTAAACTCCATGTATGTCTAGTCTATACAGCATTTCACCATCTCCAAATTCCAAGATTCTGTGCTGTTTGCACACCATATAATTTGCAAAACATTAAACTTTGAAATCTTTTCTTATACTACACTTGTCAATATCAAATTTTCAATCTGGATCTAAGTCTAGGCCACTCTATATTTTAGATAACTTCTGTAGTTCTAAGACTACAGTAACTGAGCTGATAGTTTTGTCAATAGATTTTTTTCCTTTTTAAATTTAACCATTCACACACTATTGATCGTCTCTCTGTTAATTGCAGCTGAGAAATAAATAGACATCAGATTTATTCAACCCTTTTCTAGATCTAGATCAACAAACATGAACACAAAGTATATAAAGAAATAAAAAAAAAGTGCATAAATCTTTCTATTGCAGCTGCTCCCAAAGCCATCATCTTGGAAGAGAAAAACAATACCTCGGTTATCAAAGCGCTTTGAAAGTGTTTTGTCACCTAAGTCTGTTAACGTGATCATAAAAATTTTAGGGTAGGCCTGAACCTATTGTTAACGTGATCGTTAGTCTAAGGATAACCTAACGACATGTCGTTAGCGGAAAATTGTCTTTTGCATAGGTTGTTAAATTAACGCAACCTAACAATATTGCTAAATTGTTTTGCATACGGGTATAGATCTAGAAATCTAAGCTCAGTTTACTGTTTTTTAAACTTTATGTATACCAATCTAGATCTGGATTATCAAGGTAGTGGAGGCACAAACTTAAAAGTAGTAAAAAAAGATCAATACAGTAGAACATGACTATAGCAGGAATTTTAGTTCCAGGAGAAAAATCCCGCTATAAGGAAGCTCCTGTTGTAGAAATACAAAGAGGAATTTTAAAAAGAAATCCACTTGACTGATTATCTCTCTTGCATGTATAATAAAAAAAGTAACGTGACCGATGGGCTTAGAGAGCTTTCATTTTTATGCTCTTTGTTTTTGTTTTAATTTTTATCATAGTCTAAAGGTTTGTTAATGAAAGTGCCCCTTCCTCCCTCACACCATTTCACAGGCTTGGGGTAATGACATCTGGTTGTTGTCTGCGATTACCAGAGGCTAACATAATGTTTGGCAAACACACACTCACAAATGAGTACCGGTATTGCATGTTGTGCGGCAATATGCCAACCTCCTTTCCATCACTTCTCCTGCAGATCAATCAACTCAAGGCTTTGCCTTTCTCCATTCATGGATGAAAGTGTGGGTAAACAGTACAGTTTGTGCTTTTCACCTGACACTGACAATTCCTGTCAGAAGTCTAGATTTCGCATTAGCAGCTACCTTTGGCTTAGTGGGTGTGTGTGTGCATGCACCATGAACTTTGTGAGCGATTCCTATGTCCGTGGTGCCTGGCTGCAGTCACTGACCAGCGCCGCCACCAAGGCCATTGGACAATCTTTATGCTGCCTACGTAGGCTAAGAATCCCTGTGATGTGAAAAGGGAGAGGTTACTTTAGGTATGAATAATCAAGTGGGTGGGACTAAAATTTTTCTAACATGCTTAGACCAATGATACATTGGCCTCTTCAGAGCAACCTCTTAGTTATTGGTACTGGAGTTGTCAGTATCACATCCCTTGCCAATGCATAAAGGGTATTACAGTCATGTGTTTTATTATTTGTTAGGCTCTAGCATTGCTGGTTGCCGTGAAAGATTGATGATGGGCGGCTATTTTAAATTGACATCAACTCTGTATCATGGTATATGTGGTATAGAATGGTTCAAAGTGTTCCCATATCATTTAATATCTGAACTAGATCTAGACATCTTATCCTAAATGTTCTGGTATGTTTGCATATAAACCCATTCAACTTGTGGCTACATTATGCTTCAGTTTTCACTAATGAGGCACAATGTCATAGTGACCCATACAGTAAATAGGACTTTTCATTTCTTGTTCTATCTCTGTTTGTTGTCTGTCTGTCTGTCTTTTATAATTTATATAATTGTCTTGTCTTATTCTCTTGAAAATTCAGTTTTCTGGTTGTAAGTTAAAGAAATTGGATGAAAAGCACATATTGATATGTTATAGTACACTTAACAGTACTTTATTGTGTCAAAAGGAGTTGGTCTGTTAGAGCACATAAACTGTATGATTACAAAGGCTTATTAAGCCAAAGATCATCTTTTCCTCTTTTTTTTTTCCATCTTTTCTATTTTTTTTCTTATCTGGGAAATCCACTTTCTTTATTTATATTGTCAGATCTGACATATTCACAATTTTACAACCAATGAGAATGTGGCAGACGTGTTGAGAGCTTCCTTTAGAGAGAAAGTTTAAAAATGTCTCAAATGGGCAACCGTGGTAAAAATATGCAAGGACCTCACAATCAACAGCCTGGAATGCACCCTGGCATGGGTGGTGGAACAGGTGGAGGAGTACCTCAACAACAGCAGCAGCAGCCGCCGCCAACCATGCACATGCCTAACCAAGGTGGGCCTGTGATGCCAGGTATGAACCCTGGTCACCAGCAGATGATGCAAGGAGCGCCACCTTCTCATGGTATGGTTGGACCAGGTGGACAGAACCCCAACATGGGTGGCAGTGGAATGGTAGGGCATGGTCAACAAATGAGTATGGGAATGGGACCAGGTGGAGGAATGCCCATAAATAACATGCCCTCGAATATGCCTGTTGGACAAGGAGGAATGTCGGACAATACTGGTGGACCTGGCTTGAACAGCAATGTTCCTCCTATGGGAGGCATGCAGCCTGCATCTGGAGGAATGCAACCCATGCAAGGCCACATGCAGCAACAGCAACAGGGGCCAAACATGGGTGGTCCCACTGGACAAATGCATGGAATGGGGATGCCAGTGTCCATGCCAGGTGGGAGCTCAAGTCCCAATCTAGCTGGTCCTCCGATGGCAGGTGGAACCATGGGTCCACCAAACCAGAGTGTGGATCCCAGCACAAGCCACAGTAAGATTTTTTTCAGCTTCAACAGCGACCAAAATGAAAATTGAGTTTCAGCATTTTCTGCAGTAGTGATTGGTTTTAAAAATTTAGGTAGATAGTCTGATAAAGTTGAAATATGTAAAAAGTAAAAATTTCATTTCCATTCTTGATCTACACGTATCCGTGGAAAATTACTTTGGACTCAATTTATGAGTTTCCATGTATTTCACATTTAAGGTTGAGTAATTATGTAATCTGTTGTAAGTGTTTTATCCAAGGAAATGATCAGATAAACATTTTATGTATTTTCAAATTCTTTCTAACTGTATTTTAAATGTAAATGTTCAATCTAGACCAGGGAGGAATGCCCCCAGGAATGCAGCAAGGTAGTGGACCACCTAGGCAAACATTCAACCAGGCCCAGCTCCATCAGTTGAGGGCACAGATCAAAGCTTACAAACTACTGTCAAGCAATACACCCATCCCAGAGAACTTGCGACTGGCTCTTGAGGGAAAGCGTCCTATGGGTGGAGCTGGAGCATATCCTAGTAGACCAGGTAATTTCATTGCCAGAAGAAATTTTGCATGAAAGCATTGGAAGGAAAAGGTGACGAAAAATACACAAAATTAAGTGTCTGAGGTCTGTCCAAAACTATAAGTTTAACATGGTGAAAATTGCATCATGTTTTTTGTAATAAACTATCAAATTGTTCAAAGTCAGGCTGAACAAGTCATGCTGTTTCTACTGAGAACTGGCCACACCAAAAAAAAATTAATACCCTCATGTACGGAAAGTTCCAAAATGACAAGGCAGACCTATGCCTCAGTAAGTTACCACAAGTGTTGTTGAGAAAATCTGGGAGAGGAGGGGAAAATTGGAAAAGAAAAGAGATATTGATACTTTTCCAAATTCTAATTCCCAAATTGTATTTACTTTGGCAATTTAATATTAACATTTTCAACAAAATTCCTCTTTTTGTTTTCTTCATTTTATTGTTAACTTGTTTCACTGATAAGTAATAGTAAATTTTACTCTTTTGTCATCTTAATCTGTTATGCATTGCAGGTGATCCACACCAGATGCAGAAAATGCGAATGATGCAGCAGCAGCAGCAACAGGGTAGTGCACCTGGAATGCCTCCACAGCAAACACCAGGAGGTCCTCCCTCTCAACAGCAACAGCACATGCAGCCTCAAATGAGAGGTCATGGACCTCCTTATGGCTCTCATGATGGTAGGATGGGTAGCCTACCGGGTCATCCCCAGCAAATGGGTGCACCCAGTCAGGGCCCAATGCCACCACAACAGCAGCAAACTCCCCAGCAGCAGTCTCAGGCTTTGTCTGCCATCAGCAAACAGAATAAGATTGCTCCAGTGGCCAAGCCTGCTGGGTTGGACCCCTTAGAGATGCTAAAGGAGAGAGAAAACAGGTTTGTTACATGGCAAGTTAAATTGCCTCCTGGTGCATGTTACTATTAAAAGAGATACCTGTGTGAAACTTGCAATTACCAAGGAAAGTTAAGCTTATCAATTTTATCATTAAAGGAGCTATATAGATTTTTAACCTAAGTTGCTTTTTACCCTCTTTACCATGTTTCATGCTCATGTAAGTAAAACTTTACAAAACAAAAATTACAAAAGACAGGCAGTTAAAAATAGTTCTGCTATGGGAAAATTAATTATGAAATGATGTTGGCATCTATATTATTGATTAGTGAAACACACTGATTCATGTTTAAAAGAAATCAAGTTAATGCCAAATTTAAAAAAAATTTTGGCTTCATCAGAATTGCAGCACGCATTGCTCACCGCATAAAGGAGCTGACTAATATGCCCACAACAATGCCAGAGGATATGAAGGTCAAGGGTATGATTGAACTGAAAGCTCTAAGACTTCTCAACTTTCAGAGATCGGTAAGTGTTTGAAAAAAAAAAAGGCCATGTTATTAGATAGTCTCACTTTGCTTATCAATATAAATATTACCCCCGGTCGTTTGAGGTTGTTCGGTTAAAACTATTGTTTACTATTAATGTGCATTTCTGTTCATATGCAGATTCCTGTCTCTCTCTCTCTCTCTTTTTTTTTATATGATAAATCACCCTGTGAATTTCACAAGCTTTGTTTTCAAATTGATTTGTGTATCCTTTTCATCCATTTTCCAGCTGAAAGCAACAGTAATTCATACTATGCGCAAGGATACCACATTAGAAACTGCATTGAACCCTAATGCCTACAAGCGAAATAAACGCCAGTCTTTGCGTGAAGCACGTGTGACTGAAAAACTTGAAAAGCAGCAGAAAATGGAGCAAGACAGGAAGAAGCGACAGAAACATCAGGTGAACTCAATTGAAAGTTAAAGAAACCAACGTTTTTATCCTTCAAATTTTTACTCTGTTTAGACATATAAACAGATGGAATTACTCCAAGATTCATTAATTTGAAAAATTTCTCATCATGAAAGAACTTGCATTTTGTGGCGTTTGATAGTTTCAAATTAATACTGTTTAAGATGAATACATCAAAAATATAAATTTGTCCCATACAAATTTCAGAGTTATTAAAATATTTCTTGTTTTGAAGGATATGATTTTCAAACTATTTTAAGAAGAATCTTTTAAACTCTGATATGCTTTACTCTTGAATGTTCACCAACACCTGCAATTATTGTAATAATTTCTAATTTCATCATTTATCCTTTTTTTTTTTTAAATCAGGAGTACTTGAATGCAGTCCTTCAGCACGTAAAAGATTTCAAAGAATTCCACCGCAATGTCGTGGCCAAAGTGGGTAAACTTAATCGGGCGGTGGTCACCTTCCACACTAACACAGAAAGAGAGCAGAAGAAAGAGCAAGAGAGAATTGAAAAAGAACGTATGCGTCGTCTTATGGTAAGTTTTTTTTTTCAATAAACTGTTTTTATTTCACTGTACATTTATCTTACTGAAAATCAATATTTGAGGCTTAATTTCTTGTTACTAAAAAGAAAACATAAACAAGTTATTTTTTTAAAGAAGTAAGGTAATTTTGAATAATGCAAATTTATGCAAAAGAGACTGAGATAAAATTTTTCAGAATATATGAATTTGAAAATTTATTACACATTCTTCGCTTCTACCAAAGTATTTTTTAATCTCTGAAAGTCTTTAAAGAAGATTAAACTGCAAGATCCAAATCCTGTGTACTTTAAATCTAATTAAATTTTTACTCAACAGGCAGAAGATGAGGAAGGCTACCGTAAGTTGATTGACCAGAAGAAAGACAAACGCCTTGCTTACTTACTGTCGCAGACAGACGAATATGTCAATAGTCTGGTTCACTTAGTCAGGGAGCATAAGGAAGAACAGCGCAAAAAGAAACAGAAAAAGAAGAAGAAGAAGGTGAAATCATTTAGTTATGAATTTGAAAATACCTTTTGCATGTATTATTTTTCATTCTTTACAATTTTTTTTGTAGAATTAACATTATCATGTAAGATCACTTCATATGTTGTGGGTTTTTTTTTCTTTTCTGTTTTTGGGTTAATCATTGGTTAAAAGAAATCTAGAGCTAGAGTGAAAAGATGTTCTAGGCAGGAATTTTAAAAAAGAACAAATAAAAAAAAAAAAAAAAGCAAGTCACAGTATTGTGAGATGCATAAAGTTGTAGAGATTTATCAAAGCAATATTTGCCAAAATAAAAACCATAATTATGTAGAAGTGAAGTTATATGAAGTTGGGTAATAATATTTACAAGTGAGGGACGGTTAAAGTCTACTTTATCTTTTCTTTGATATGCACTGAAATGGTGATATCTATAGTTACATCTAGAAACAGTTAATTACTATTTCTTAGTTCCTTTGGTTTTTGCATGCAAATGTTTAGATATTTGATAAAAAGCGATGCTTGTTTCAATCCTTTTTTTTTTCTGTAGCAAATTATATGTTTAGACACCTAGGAATAAATCTTCAGTGAAACATCATGTGAAACTGACATCAACTGTGAATTTTTGAAAGTCATTTAGACTGAAACATTTAGCTAAGTAGAGATATTTAAAGAAAATCTTCATTCATTGTGTAGCTGGCAACTTATCTAACACCTTGATGTGATTTTTTATTTACTGTAAAGAGAATAATTTTCATTTTAATTGTTTCCATATTATATGGAAACTTACTTTCTCCAAAGATTTACATTTCTTCATTCCTAAGTCCATAGTTTTTAATTGAAGAGTACTTCTATGTGTCTCATTATATGCAGTTTTGTAAACATTTCATTCATATAACATGAACAGAATGTGGATAAATATGTGCATGTAATGCATCCTTCAAACAATGTGAATACATGTTGTTGAGCTGCCTTGTAAAACAGACAAAATAATTCTGTTTCATTATATAGACTGCAAGAACAAGTAAATAAGACAACTTCAAATTTTATTTTTTTCACATTCTGGCAAGAAAAAAATATAAGCAATATGTCTTAGACTTAGATAAAAATATCTCTGTTTACTTTGAAGACTTCAGGTTTTTATTTGTCTAAACTATTATTCACCACAAGCTTTTCTAACTAGAAAAATAGTTAAAATCAGAGTATAAGTTAAATCTTTATGACCTTTTTTTCTTTTAGCAACTCTGCAACATTATTTAATTTTTTAAGACAATTAAAAAAAAAAAATGCAGGCAGCAATTATCTTAATATTCTATGTAACACAAAAAATGTATTCATCATGTCCTAGTGCAGTTCCTATGGCTATCTTAGGAACCCTTCGTTTTTTCATTTTATTATTTTAATTTATAGAACTTTTCCTTTTTTTTTTAAATTTGTTCATGCATGTTTCAGATCAGGTTATGCCATTTACCAAAGAATTTCTTATAATTATTTGCTTTATGTAATCCTTTTTTGAATGCTTTGCCCCCTCAATAAGAAAACGAGACCATTCAGTATTGTATTAAGTTGCACCTATTCCTTGGTTTATGTAAAGAAACGATTGTGCCAGAGCATTCATCCAGCTTACAGTTTCATTGTAAATTTCAGAGCGAGATAATAAGTACTACAAATGAAAAACTTGTGAGTTTTTTTTTGATGTATCAAAATCATTTTGCTTACAGTTTACATCTAAATGCTTTTTTTTAAATTTTTTTTGCTTACCCAGTAACCCTTTTTTTTTTTCTAGTTTCATTTTTTGATTCATGTCAAAAGTAAAACTTGTGTTTCAATATGATCAGTGCAAGGAAAATGTTAACTGTTTTGAAGTATATGCACTCTGTGGTCTTCATTACACTCTGTCAGCTTAATCATGAATTTTTTTTAGGCTTTTCTTTCAACCAAAGACTGTTTTGTGTTGCTGTAAGAAAGAGAAGGATTAGAAAGTAATGCTTGACTAGCCTTAAATTTTCTGAAAGATAGAGGCAGTTGCTTAAAAAAAACATCTCAATCCTCTTAAGTACAGTCATTTTTTTACAACTTCATGCTCTGGTTTAGTTGGATTTTTCCATGATGCTTAATCAAGGTGCAATAGAAATTCTTTTCATTCGCATATGACAGGACAGAACATCAATTATGCAAGTAATATACACCGAAGATCAATGTTCAGTTGGTTATAAACTAACAAAAGTTTCCAAAGAAAAATTTAGGTGGACAAGAAAACGTCAGTAGCTTACAAAATAGATCATTTTAGATTCAAAGCTTACATCTGGAGTTTATATGAGACAAATTGTTCAAGGCAAAAATTTAAGCCAAACTTAGATCAAGTATGTCTCAGTGGGACCTTCAGAGCACATTAATGGTTTAAGCAATATTTATCTATTTCTTTTGCTTCATGAAACAAAATTAAAAAAAAATACATAAATTGTTTTGTAGTAGCAGATGCTTCTTTAACAAAGAACCTCTGATTTTCTTTTCATGTCAGTATGCAGCTTGTGTTTTTTTTTTTCTTAAATCTCTCTAAGTTTAACTGATTACAGATGGTCATCTTCAAGAAAAGCACTCACCATTACTTATTGTAGGCCTTTGACACAATGCTCAATAAGATTGCTTTTGCTGAAGGCTGTGGGCTCTACACATTCATGATAATTTGCATTAATGGTTGGCTTTTCATGTCCTGTATTGCATTCAAACATTTTCTGTTTTTTCTTTTTGATCACATCCACTCACTTTATCCATTCTCTGAAAATTTAAACCAGGGATCTTCAAAATTTTTCAGAAACAGCTTAAGCAAAATAGAGATTATCTTGCCTTGCTTTGCTTTCTGCTTGCATATCCCAGGTAAAAAAATTGAAGAGCATTGAAGTTCAATCACATTCTAGTTGTTTTTAGATATTCGGTTATCACTTGTTTTATATCCGTTTCAGCTTCATCAAACAATTTATGAAATTTGATGCTCTTCAATTTATACCTTTAACCTTTTTTTTTTGTTTAGCCTTCCTGTGCTTTTAATCTTAAATTAGTGATGCAAAATGTTTGTCAACATCATGCTGCAATAAATATTGTCTGGTTTGCCTCTGGTCCTTTGTTTTGCAGTGTGTCCGCCCTTTGTGCATTCTCATAGATACAGCGAGACATTTTTTCGTCTTTTTGTGAAGTTTGCTGAGTGTCAAAGTAAAGAAGAAGTCATCTGGTATTGTTGAAAAAAAATGTAACAGTCCATTGCATAAAGAGAATGTTAAGTTGGAAAAGATGATGGAGGAAAAAAGAGCACAAACTCTATATTCATTGTTACCGATCTGAAAATGCAAAGTTTTAGAAAACACTGGTCACGTGGTGGGACATTTGAAATGATGCACCGATTGAGCGCTTTCTTTCAACTATTGAAAGCATACCAGTACCAATAAGATACACACTTAGCACCGGAAATTTGTATTTTTCAATTTCTTTGCTATTATAATGAAGACTGTTCTTTGTGTATACTGTACTTTTTTTTGTTTGCTGTTTTCACCCTGTCATTTTTCATCTAGTAGTCCTTAAGAATATGAAAAAAGGGTTACAAACATTAACATACTGGAATATATATTTTTAAAAAGGGAGTATCAAACAAAAAGGATACATTTTTTGTTAATCTGTCAATAGAGACTTATTCTTTACCTGTACTTAATCGCTTGTTGATTAAATACCTTTATGACTGAATGTTTTAAAACTTCTTGCCTGAACTCAATTACTATGTTTATTTTTTTTTTTTAATTTAAGGTGGTTTTTTTTTTATTACAATTATACCTGCTCTTTTAACCCTGATCATTTTCTTTTTTTTCTTTTCCTTTTTCCTAACAGCCTGCAGAGGATGAGTCAAGTCAGGGGGAGAAACGTGTGAAGGTTATGGACCCAGAGACTGGTACAGTTCTGTCTGGAGATCAAGCACCATTGGCCAGTCAGTTGGAATCATGGCTCGAGATGAACCCTAAGTGAGTCAACTTCACCATTCAAACTTGTCAAATCAAAAAAACAGAACACAACTCAGAGAGTCAATGAATCAAATTCTTTCTGTTTTGACACATGAGCATTGCTCAAATCTTTTTTTAAAACCAGAAGAATTATCTGTATTGTAGAAGGTTTTCATTAAATGAAATTTTAAAACTGTGATTTCATTATACTCCACTGCTTTGTTTGGTTGTTTTAGGATGCCTCTTTTTTTTTTCTTTTGTTTGATCAGTATTTTACCACCACTCATATTTGATAATTTTTTTTTCATTTATGTATAGCTTCCAAATTGCACCTAATGATGATGAAGAGGAAGATGAAGATGACGAAGAGGAAAGTGGCGAAGAGGTGAATATTTCGGTTGTTGTGATGTTTGATTCCCGCTCATAGGGTACCTGCTCTTTAATTTAGCTTTGACTTATACATTTCCCATTTACTTAGTTACTTTGAATCCCACTATTCTTAAATATTTTTTTTAATACCTAAACGTGTGCAATTATATTAAAGGCAAAATATGTTGGTTTTTTTTTATTATTTATAAGACCTGTAGGAATTGGAGCAGTTTGATTGAATTAATTTACTCATTTAAATGGTTTTACTTTCAAATTTATTGTTTTGTTGAGTATAAGCTTTTCTTTATCCCATAACTTTTTTTTTTCAGGAAGAAGAGATGGAACAAGAAGTTGTTGAGCCTCAGGATGTGTAAGTGCCATTTTTTTTTTTTTAAAACATTTTCTCAGCTTTAGTCATTGCATCAGGGAAAAGGACGGGAAGTTTGAAGGGGAAGGGGAGGGGGTGGTAGCTTATTGTGATAAGTTTTAGTTCCTGATCTCGGCATAAAGGTATTTATGTTTGTATGGCAAGCTTCATATTTTAAGGTAGGCTCTTCAGAAACTTTTTTAAGCTTCAGCGCACAAATGTTGAGTGCCACTGGAGCGCCCTGCCCATCCATCCGTGTGAGAAATAGGTAAAATCATAGGGGCCTTTATCAAGCCATTGATAGGTAAATGTCCTTGCTTCCCTTCCTCTTGGATCTTGTTAGTCAAATGACTCCAAATATAAATACTACTACGTATATGTCGTGGCTTATTCAGTATACTCTATATCCCTTGCTCAGACTTGCTATAATGTACACAGCAAAAGATTAACCATAGCAACGTGCAGAGATAAGAATCTTTAACTACATCAAACATGATTAAGATTATAATCTCATTTGTATGGTAAAAAATATTTGAATTTTTTAAGAGATATTTTACGAATGAATTATGTTTTGAGATTCATGTGTGTACATATTCAAGCAAAAAAAAAAAAAGAAGTAAAATGTAAAAGACATCCCAAATAAACTCTTCATATATTGATTTGCATAGAAACATTCTGAAAGCAATGATTTACATAAAAATGTATGATGTTATCATTGTTTTTAACCTTTTTTCGGTATCAGCCAAAACCAAGGGGATGATGATGGGGAGCAGAACTATTACACCTTGGCTCACTCCATCAAAGAGAAAATTACAGAACAGGCATCCATCATGGTCAATGGACAACTCAAGGAATATCAGGTGAGAGTTTGTCAGCAATTCGTGAAATAAAAACACCTCAGGCAGGCTTGTAATTATCACACAAACATCTTTGACTAATAAATTTTGTTTGAATACTCAAATGAATATATATATATATATATATACAAAACAGTAAGAAAGTAGATCAATGTTGATTAATTAAGTCCTGTACATGTATCATTATTTTTAACTTAAGCATCAGTTCTAAACATTTAATACTGTTCACAGCTCCAAGGTCTGGAGTGGCTGGTATCCTTGTACAATAACAACCTCAATGGAATATTGGCAGATGAGATGGGTCTGGGCAAAACTATCCAAACTATTGCCCTCATTACATACCTCATGGAAAGGAAACATGTCAATGGACCTTTCTTGGTCATTGTTCCTCTGTCGTAAGTTATTATTCAGACTTTTCCAAAGGTTTGTTATTTTACTTTCTTTTTTAGAGCTAGTCCATTTGTGGATAAGCTTGGTCCGCCCCTATTAACCGTATCCAGATCAAAAGTGGCCAGTTTGATGTACAAAAAGGATCTAGAATCAATCTGTAATATACTATCTATGTTGAACATTCAATTATTTTAATAAATTGAGAGACTATAATAAATAAATCTTACAGTGGTTTGTTAGTACCAAACTAATTATTTTATGACTGCAATTGACAAAAAAAAAACCATTCCCCCCCCCCCCCCCCCCCACACTATGTTGATATCTGGTGTAAAATCAGTTGCCTTTATCAAATATTTTGTGCTCTTATTTTGGTCAAAGATAACATGTTGTACTTAATACAAATTTTATTTTATCTGATTTTTTGGTTTTCAACTTTATTTTCCAGCACCCTGTCCAACTGGCTAATGGAATTTGATAAATGGGCACCCTCAGTAATCAAGATTCCCTACAAAGGTTCTCCAAATATTCGAAGAGCTCTCGCTCCTCAGCTTAAGTCAACAAAGTTTAATGTCCTTTTGACTACTTATGAATACATCATTAAGGACAAAGCCACATTGTCTAAGGTAATGTTGTCTATATAGGTCTCAAAATTTTCAAATATTCATCAGTCCTGTCACTTTATTGTCTACTATATTCCTTTTTATTATCTGTAAGTAACAGCATTATGACTTAAATCTAAAGTATTATCTTTTTAGTCAACCCGTCTCCATGATTTACAATCTGGAATAACCCTTTCAATTTATTGAACTGGCACTGTTTCTTTTTTTCCATAAATTTGCAAACAGCTTAACAATATTGTTATGATTTGGTTTTTTGGGTTAAATTTGGCTTATTATATCATATAATTTGCAGATTCGCTGGAAGTATATGATCATTGATGAAGGACACAGAATGAAAAACCATCATTGTAAATTGACAGTCATTCTCAACACTTACTACACAGCTCCCAATAGACTGTTGTTGACAGGAACTCCCTTGCAGGTAAGAAGAGTACAGTAGGTAGAATTGTTTAAAAAAAAAAAACAACTTTTCTTTTGTCCCTGTGGAAGCTAATATTTCAAATTATTTGCCAATTTAATTGTAGAATTGAGTGTTTCTCATTTGGAGGAGTTGAGGTAAGGTTAAAGATATTTTTCTTCATTGTCTCCTTATCTTATTACAATAAGCTGGTTTTGCTTGCAATAAAATGGCAGAAAATTGTGATCTTGTTTTTCTCTCTCTTTCCCTATTATTCCAACTTATCACAAGTCCAGGCATATTTTTTTATATATATATCGTATAACTCAATGAATTACTTCATCCACCCATGCTACAGTGGTGTGAATAGTTTCACATGTCCAGCATGCTATATTGGTGTAAGAATCTTGACAGCTGAAAAATTTAACACCCAATTGAGGGGTTACATGATTAGTACTTAGAGCATTTTGACTGATTTTAATAGAATCAAACAAATTCTGGTTTATATTCCAATGAAACCAAAACCTCAAGTTTTTGTAAATATCTTTGGGAGGTCTATAACAGTAAATATTTCAAATGTTTCTCCTCAGAACAAACTTCCAGAGCTGTGGGCACTTCTGAATTTCTTACTGCCATCCATATTTAAGGCTTGTGCTACTTTTGAGCAATGGTTTAATGCTCCATTTGCCATGACTGGAGAAAAGGTTTGTTGATTTCATTTTTTCTTTCCCAACAACTTCATTAACCGGTGATCTGTTCTCATGATGACCCGCTGGTAGGTAGGATATCTGTGCTGCTGCCGCAGCCAGTTAGTTTCTGGACTGGGCATGTAGTTGTGCAAAATACAGATATGCTGAAATGGCAATTGTTCTTCACACCTCATGTGTTCCCATTAGCTCAAAGAGGGTTAAAGTGCCGCTTTTTCATTGGTTGATATTCTTGAAAAAGATATAAAGTCTACCAAGGTTTGGCCTTTAGAATAGAATGAATTACTAATAGGTTTGCTAAATATTGTGAGCTTTGCAACAGCCAGCCCTGAGCCTCATAGCTTACATTTATGGGCATCACAAAAGGCAAGTCATCTCAAAGCCCACCCACATGTGAAAGCTGCACAAAATAGAGGTTAAAATAAATCAATGCGGTTTCAGTGTAAGAAAGACATTTTTTTTTGCCCAGGAATTAAATAATGAGCAGGTCAGATTTTTCAGATAGACAGTTTCATTTATGTAAGAGAACAGATTTTTTCATGAAAACACATCTCTTTATCCTATCTGCTTTATATTTGTGGAATATTAATAGACAAATTAAAGTGAAAAGGCAAGATGAAAGATATTGATCAGATCTGTTCAAGTTTCATTGGTAAATAATTCACTATATGCTGAGTTTGTTAGAAAACTTATTGGACTTAGTAAAAATTCAATCTAATTTCACTTTGATAAGGTTTTGGTCTTTTTTTCTTACATTTGTTCATTTGTGGATTCTATTGTATTCTGCTGCTTACAAGTTTTCATACTTCATGAATTCGAAAAAGTTACATTTACATAAACTTCGTTTTGCAGGTTGAATTGAATCAGGAGGAAACACTCCTCATTATTCGACGTCTACACAAAGTTTTAAGACCTTTTCTACTTCGCCGACTCAAGAAGGAGGTGGAATCTCAACTCCCTGATAAGGTTAGAAGTATTCTCTATGTTATCAGTGTACCTATATTAAAAAGGCAACGTTCATTTCTTTCTCAGCTATCTCCTCCAAAACCACAGAATGCACAGTGATGAAGTTTACTGAATTTTAATCAGTCAAGATCAGTGTCCCATGCTATACAAAAAAAAATTAAAGAAAAGTTTTGTGTTTAGGCTAAATAATGCTCTTCAAAGTTCATTATATTTTTATGGCAATTAATTCATCAAAATCTTTTGCTAAGTTTGTTAAGATAAATCAAATGAAATTTTAAAAGACTCTTCTCAGTGTTTTACAATTTTCAAAACAAGATGACACTTTAAAACAAGTAATTATTTTTCAAATATAAATATGTAAAAAAACATATTACTTTACTTTAATGGAGTGAAAAAGTGAAAAAAATTAAAAAATGAAATGAAATTTGAGTGTAAAGACAAAAGCGAAAAACATGCCATTCTGTACAGGAAAGTAGTGATTTGATTGGCCCGCATTTTAGGAACAACTGTCATTGTTGCCTTTTCTTTCGGAGCGGCAGTTTCGAATGTAAACACCACTTCTTCTTTTGCATGCGCTTCATACTTTTACACTGTTTTATATTTAAGATATTTAACAGGACCATTAATATTATTGTCAACAAGGAACTGTTTAAATTATCAAGATAATCCATTTTATTAGTTTGCCACTCTAAATATGTCTGCATGAGTTAAAGATTGTGACTAGATCCAAATCTAGAATAATTATAAGCTTCAGCAATAGATGGCAACCCAATAAATTTTTTAAAAACCCAAGGCCTTAAAATTTTTACCCTGTTAAATAGATCTAATAATTGTCTGAACAGTTGCACAGTTTTACTTTGTATCGGAGAGCAATTTTTCATAAATTCGGGTCGAGCACTACATTGCATCTGTAATGGGTCATCAGCATCATATGGTCTTGATGGAGAGATAAGCTGAAGAGAGGGGATGTTGAAAAGACTGCGCTCAAATTTAGTTTATTTTTTTCTTTGTTTGAGATCTCTTCTTCACTTAAAGAATGTCTTCAGGACAATGCAAGAAAAATTCCAACGTCTCAAGATTCTATAATGATTATTTTAAAACTGTACTGTGAGTGGCTCTGGAGTTGTAAAGTTTGCTTTTCTTTTATGTAGTTGTATGGCTCTGGAAGAGATATAACTGATATTGTGCAAAAATTTGCTTTTCTTTATTATACTAGTCTTCCCCACCTGTACATCGCTGTAAAGTTTGCTTTTCTTTAGTATAGTGATATGGCTTTGGGAATTATAAGTTTGTTTTTATTTGTGTGTGAAGTCTGCATTTTTTCAGTGTAGTTTTATTTCCCACCTGTTCATTTGAACGGGCAATCATACTTGTATGGATATAATTGGGTTGCTAATAGTGTCCAATTTTCAAATTTTACTTCCCATTGCTGCAGGTTAGAAGTTCTCTGCCAAGCATATTTTCCACGACATCTGGCCCATTCCATGAAACCCCACTTTGAATGATATACTTAATTTTTCTTTAAGAACTGCCGTGAAAACCAAGTGAAAGTGAATTTAAAACAGCAATCGCATATTGCCTCATATGGTCCTTATCAAATTTTACTTATGTCCTGGTATGAAATAGTGAATGAGACGTCAAAATATATGCTCACATTAATGAACCTGTCAATTCTTTTTTGATACTCTCAGAAAAAAAATTCACATCACAATGTTTAGTTTCAGTTTGAATATTTGGGAGAAAGTATTCACAATCAATCAATGAGGTGCTATAAGCTTAGGCAATCATGACCTTCAAGGCATCTTTATCTCTCGTTGCTTTCAGTGCTTCTGTCACTCTTTCTACTTTGAGCCACCTTGTTAATTTATCTTTTAACACTGCTTTCTCCTGCTTTTTCCTTGATCATTCCAGTTTTCACTAGATGTTCTAGTTTCTCTCGTCTCATCATATTGCCAAAAAAAATTGCTTGGCGTTAACTTATTTATTATACAAATATTTAAACTGACACTGAGGATTGTAATGTGAAAATTTTTTCTGCTGGGAATCATCAAAAAGGAATTTATAGCTAATGTTTTCATTATGGCATTTTTAAACGCTTTCAGATTTAAATATTGAATTCTTACCACATTTTTTTTGTGTAATCCCCAGGTTGAGTATGTCATTAAATGTGACATGTCTGCTCTGCAGCGCCTCATTTACACTCACATGCAGGCCAAGGGTGTTATGCTCACAGACGGCTCTGAAAAGGATAAAAAGGTACACTCTATTTTTCTCACTTGTTCACTCACTTTGTTTTTTTTTTTTAGTCTTCCTCTAGACTCTTAGATTTCTTTTTTTTTTTTTTTTGTATTTGTCCCTCATGAGCCCTTTCTTCCTTTTTGCTTCAAATATTGCCCTTTAAATCTTTACATGAGCTTTTACTATAAATTGAACTTTAAAAAAAATTTGTGTTATGAGTCGAACTTTATTTAATTCTGATATATGATTATCCTAATTCTATGCTATAATTTTTAACAAACTAGCCAAGCATTTCTTGATATCTCATTTTTCTTCAGGGAAAAACTGGTGCCAAGGCGTTAATGAATACCATCATGCAGCTGAGAAAAATTTGTAATCACCCATTCATGTTCCAACATATAGAGGAAGCCATAGCTCATCATTTTGGCTGTCATGGTACCATAAGCGGGTAAGTTCATCAATCTTTTTTCTTCTTCTTGTATATGTAGGTTTCTTTGTATATAAGTATATATTAAGAGGATCAAGATAAGGAACAAGGCAAAGTAAAGCACATAGGTTGTTTTATCTGATGTATTGGACATATATCATTTTGAGTGTGGTATGGAAACAGTTTTGAAGATATTTTTCCCATAGATTTTAAATGAGTACAAATGTGTCAAATGTGTGTCGAAGATAAATAATTTTTCTTGTTTGATTAGTCAGTTCTGTGAAAAGGTTCAAATATTTATAACTTCCAAATTTTAATATTTCTTCTTTATTATTTTAGGCCTGAGCTATATCGCTCCTCTGGAAAGTTTGAATTGTTGGACAGAATCCTGCCTAAATTGAAGGCTACAGGGCATAAGGTATTGCTGTTCTGTCAGATGACTTCTCTCATGAGCATCATGGAAGACTATTTTGTATATAGAGGTAAAATGATCTATCCTGTCTTGTTAAGATTGTTCTTGATTTAAAATGACATAGAAATATATTTAAGAATTTTGCCTTTTGTAAAATGTAATAGCTATGAGGGCTTGAAACGACTGTTTTTGAAATCTTTTTAAAATATTTTTGTTCAATTTTTTTAAGCCAAAGTATCACTATCTCCATGAAGTCTAAATGTTGATAAAAAAAAAAATATTTAAAGTTAAAGTAATCAGTCCTAAAAGAAAGAAGAAATATAAGACTATGCAGCTTAAGGTAAATTTGTGGCTGTCTGAAATTATAAATTCCTTTCCATTTACCAGGCTTTTGCTACCTTCGTTTGGATGGCACCACAAAATCTGAAGACCGGGGTCATCTCTTGTCCATGTTTAATAGCAAGGATGCTCCTTACTTCATCTTCCTGCTCAGTACCAGAGCTGGTGGGCTGGGTCTCAATCTCCAGACTGCTGATACAGTTATTATCTTTGACTCAGACTGGAATCCCCATCAGGTCTTAACCGTTCTTTTCTTAGTTTAATAGTTCAACCATTTGTCCCCAAAACTTCTTGCTGCCTTTGAGCAGATCTGTAAAGTTTATTTAAAATCTTTAGGATAATATTTGATTGAGTGGTAGCAAAAATGAAAAGAAATGCTTTTTAAAATATTTAATTTGGGACAAAACAACAATATTCCTTTTAAATATCTTGCAAGGGAATGTCTTCTGAACTTACAAGTGGAATATTGAATTACATTAGTTTTCTTTTATTTCATCAAATTCATCAGGATCTCCAAGCCCAAGATCGCGCTCATCGTATTGGTCAAAAGAATGAGGTGCGTGTGCTAAGGCTGATGACGGTCAATTCAGTGGAGGAGCGTATCCAAGCAGCAGCAAGATACAAGTTGAATGTAGATAGTAAAGTAATTCAGGCTGGAATGTTTGATAATAAATCTACCAACACGGAGCGCAAACAGTTTTTACAGGCCCTGCTCACTCAAGAAGCTGATGAGGATGAGGTTTGTCATTCATATAAAGAAAGTAAAGCTTGGAAAACCCAATGTCCAAAAGTTTCAAATTTCCAGATAAATATGAAAATCGGGATTTTTTAAGATTTCCATATTCTGCCTGAGTACAGAAAGTCTGGACCTTATCTTATAAAAATTGATCTACATCAATCCATGACCCTCATGTGCAATATACACCTCTTAACCATTTAATTATGTTCCTAAAAGAATTCTTATACTTTTGGAAATGTTCTTGTTTTGTTCCAAGCTTGCTACTTTTAGTTTCACTATATAGTTCTTTAGTAATGATTTTTAAGAGGTGTTCATGTCTGTACATCACCTCTCAAATCCACTACTTGAACAAGAGACATAGTCTAGAGACCTTTATTTAGAAATAAGAATTTTCTGTAAATTTACAAAAAGTGCTCTCAGACCTCCCTGGATACACTCTGGCCTACAACACTCACAGTGCCTGCTGTCAAAAGCTCAGTAAAAAAAAAAACCTCTCGTCCAGTTCTCATATCTGTCCATCAGTGAAGGGAAGAAGAGGCAACATTAACATTGATGAGGAAGTGGGTTTAAAAATAAGTGAAAATGGGTTTGTTGACCTTTTTTTGACATGGGCAAAGGAGATCAAGAACTTGGAGTTTTTTAAGTTCGATTTAATGTAGGTAAAAATCCATCCTCTGAATCACAAGCTGGACCTAGCTCTTCAAGAAGACTGGATTTTTATCATACTTGATTAAAAAAAAAGTTTTGTGTCATTCCGCATTTTTGACAAAAGCAATCATTTCTTTCCTCTCCCCCCCCCCTTTTATTTTCAATAAAGAGTTGTTTTTTTTTTTTCGATTTATTTTAAATGACAGGCAAAGAAAGATTATAAAGTATCTCTTTACCATACACTCTTTTATATGAATTGGGATTTCTACCTAATGCACTTGAATGCATGCATCAGTTGCCAACGAAAAATCATATCTTTCCCATGTCTCAGTATATGTATATATATATATATATATATATATATATATATATATATATATATATATATATATATATATATATACATATATATATATTTAAAAGCCAATTCTTTAGTATTCGTTGCCGACATGCTTAGATTTATCTAAAAAATAAAATGATTTAATCTCTTGAAACAAGCTCTTCAAACAAAAGGGTCCAAAACAGCTGTTCAGATATATATGGGACTTTAAATGCTTCTAGATGTTATGGTCAGGAACTTTTTTTTTCTGGACTTTATCTTACAATGGCGATGACAGAAATGGAAATGAATGGCCCCTTTGACTATTGAGACTTGTGTAGAATCAAGAAGGTTTTACAGGAAGAATGAGATCATTTCCGGTGAACTTGACAACAATGGTTTAGTTCAGAAAGTGAGATACTAAACAAGCAACAAAGTATACTCTGGATGATGTAGTATAACATGAAATAACTTGGTTTGTTTTCAGAGGCCCAACCAGATTTAAGAGTTTGCATTCACCCTTTTTATTGTAGGAAGTGAATTTGATTTTTAGCACTTTTATCAGTACAAGCATGTAGCAAGCTAGCTAGGCTTTTATAACAGCTGATCTGCTCTGTTTTAAAAACAAACCTCTCAAAAAACACCAGTATTTTATGTGACTTGTTCTATTGACGAAATGGAAACTGATTCAAAACAAAACTGACAAGAATTAAATTATGTGGTTTTAAAGGTACACCAAACTATACCTGCTATCTCCTCAACATGTGCTTGGAAGAATACATTATTATTTTTATTAGAAAATCTTTTTGAAATTGAAAAAAAAAACGGTTGTGAAATCATCGTTCTAGGCTACTATTTACCTTTTGAGAATTGCTCATATACGAAATGCTGGAGACAGTTGAATAGCAATACCTTTTTGCTTTGATTTAATAGACTACTTTTTGTTTGGTCAACTATTGTGTTTTATAAGGGCTTTAGTTTGTCTACATAAAGAATACTGTGGCTACAAGGCAGGCTTCTGAACTTAATATTAGGACAATCTCTTTATGCTTGAAAGGCTTTTACTTCTTCACTTTACCTAGCATATTTGTTCTTTCTTTTTATTATATTTTTATACAGGAGGAAGATGAATTTCCAGATGATGAGACTATCAACCAAATGTTAGCCAGAAGTGAAGAAGAATTTGAAGCTTATCAGGTAAGATAAATGGTGATAAATCCACTTTGCACATAATTTTAGTATCAAATGACAAAAAATAGAGCATAATTTTTTACTTTCACAGTGTAATGTAGGCGGATATGGATACTTGTTTTTCTTACTCCACCTTATGTAAAGGTATAGATTTTAACTTCTATATAGGAATGCAACTCGTAGCACATTTCCTACATGAAAGTTAAAATATTTGTTGAAAGCACTAAAAAAACTGAGAGGAAATAATTACACAGATATATTTAATTAGAAAAAAAAAGCATGTAAATTGTAATTATTTTTTCCTTTTTCAACTTGATCTTTACTGTTTTATCATAGTTTTGCTTCCTAGGCTCCATAAATAAATACTTATAGTTGCAGGATGTCTCTTGCTATATTTTGGATGACTTAAAACTACTTTTTTTTTTAACAATGTGAAGCCATTGCTGTGGGTTTTCAAATTTACTCTCTCCTTTTATACAAGAGTTTGTAATTTAAAATGCCAGCCCTGTCGGTTTTAGATCTGAAGGGTCATTAGTTTTGGATCAGAATCAAAATTTTTAGTGGATTCATGAGAAGCCTTACATTTTGAACTCTGTCATGCCCAAAGGGGGTATTTTGTGTGTTTTGTGTTGCTTTCAGGCACATTGAAATTTGTAAATTTTGCATCCTTTACTCTGTGCTTTAAAAAATGTAAAAGCTATATAGATAGGTTTTTATTTTTTTATTTATTTATAGCGCATGGATGTGGACAGACGAAGGAATGAAGTTCGGGAGGGTAACCGTAAGCCTCGCCTGATGGAGCAGAGTGAACTCCCAGCATGGATCATCAAAGATGACCAGGAAGTTGAGAGGCTTACAGCAGAAGATGATGAGGACAAGTTATTTGGCAGGGGCAATCGAGCACGCAAAGAGGTTGATTACTCTGACTCACTCACGGAGAAGCAATGGCTGAGGGTAAATGAACAAAGATAACAGCACTCTAATTCACCTTGATTATATGAAGTTTTTCTTCTTGAATCATAACCTGAGGCCAATTGTTCAATATATTTTGCCATTTCCGTAGCTCTGTTGAATATGTTGGGGTTTGCTTATAACTGGTTTAAATATTACTTTCAACCTATGGTCTTAAATCTTATTGTGATTGATAATATAGTTCTCTTTTTTTTTTTTATCAATTTACATTCTTATGCCTCTTAATCCTTTTGTCAATGTCTTAATACCCCTCTCTTCAAACATAGCCAATATAAGCTGGCAGATATATTTTTTTTTTAATTTCATTTTTGATTCTATGAGTATAGCCCACAAAAGCCTTTTCCTGTAGTAACCCATACAATTTTTGTTCTAGGCTATTGAGGACGGAAACTTGGATGAAGTGGTAGAGGAAGTTGGTAAAAAACCAAAGAAGCCTAAAAAGCGCAAATCTGAGGCTGCAGGAGGGGCTGGGAGCTCTGGAATGCCTACACCTAGTAGAAAGAAGATGCCTCAGAGCAGCCCACCAGGTTTTGATGATGTTGGTGTTGAACCAAAGGAGAAGAAGAGACGAGGTCGTCCTCCTTTAGAGAAACATCAACCCAATCCTCCTAGGCTCACTCGTGTGATGAAGAAGCTCTACAACATTGTGGTGAACTACAAAGACAGGTAATATAATAAATTTCATCATAACGGGTAGTTTCTGAGAGATGCAAGGTTCCTCTTTTTTTAACTTTGGCCTTTTTTCCAACTTTGGGAAACTGCATTTTAGCAAATCAAGACAAAAATCAAACCTATTAACAAATGTTGAAGAAATAACCTTATGAACTAGAAATTGGAATAAGTAATAAGTAGACTATGATAAAAGGGTAACAACAAAGTGTAACCTGTTTTATTTTTTTATTTATTCTTATTATTTTAAGCAATGTTTATAAGCTTAAAGGAATTATCTTTGAATCCAACCCATTGCCATTATTTTGTTTCAATTTCATCTGAGTTTTTATTGGAAAGATGTGAGGTTACTGACAGGTAGTAAATTTAGACTACTTGTGAATAAAACTATACCAGCTTCTGTTAACCTGGTATGTCTTAAATCACTTTTATCATAGGAATCTCTATTGAAATGATCGTAAGAAGTTTGGATTTAGGGCAAAATACCCACCAGAATATATAACTGATCTTATTTTCTTTGAAGAGCATCAAAATTTATATCAAGAGCAAACTCTAACACAGAAGGCATGGTTTATAAGTTTCAGGTTGGAAAGTCATCATGATAAACACTTTAAAAGTGTACAATAAATTTCAGATTTTGTAACCCAAATTAGGATACCCTTTAGTTTCATGATGTTTACTTTGACGGAGGCATCTCAGATCATAAAGACCAGCTAAATTTTCTTCCCTTACATATAGATCTAAGTCATATTTAAAGAGAAAAAGAAATTAAACATTTTGCAAGGTCATGTATTAAACTAAATATTTGCAAGAAAACAGTTTGTTTCAAGAGTTACTTTTCTGATTTTTGTTTTTATGACTCTTTCAATCTTTAAATATGTTCAAAGCTACTCTCTTTTCAAAGATTTTTTCTTCTCTCTCTCTCTCTCTCTCTCTTTTTTTTTTTTTTTTGATGAGCAGCTTGCATCTCTCAGTTAATGGCTAGACCAAGTAGCTTAATGAAAAATTTTGTTTTCAATTAAGAAAAAATTAAAATTTGGATTCTCATGCAATAACATTGTACATGCTTAAATCAAATGTTTATGTTTGATAGATTAAAAAGTGTAAACAACTAGAAATTGGTATATTGTAGATTTTTAGCAGCAATAAACTAACAAATGGAAAATTCAAGGACCAAGACATGTATTTTTGTTAAATATTATGTAAAAAAAAAAAAAATTAAAATTAAAAAAAAAGAAAACTGTCTTAACTTGTTTCTGCAGTTCAAATGTTTTCACTGGTTGAAGTAATTAATATATCATGGGAGAAACCCTGCCTGTAGCATTCCTTTAAAAAGGAAAGAAAGTTGCCTTGTTTTCCTTTGCCATTCTAAATTAATACCTTATTTGATCTATACTTTGCTAAAAGTTAAATTTGAAGGGTTTTTGCCCCATTGTTCTTAGCGACGAGAGGGTGCTCAGCACCATGTTCATGCGGCTGCCCTCACGGAAGGCGGCCCCAGAATACTTTGAAATCATACCCAACCCTCTGGACTTCAAGAAAATATTAGTAAGTGGTACAGTTTGCTCGCTAGGCCTTGGCTTCATCCACCTCAAAAAGCGTGAAATGTAACAGCTTTTCTTGTGACGTGTTGTTGATATTGTCCCTGTTTGTATCTTTTATGTTTTTACAGCGACGGCAGGTTGCTCAGTAGTCTGTTCATGCAACTACCATCACGAAAGCTCATGCCGGAATACTACGAATTCATTCCCAATCCAATAGATTTCAAGAAGATTCTTGTAAGTTATAATCTTAATCATCATCATCAAATGCACACATTTTTCATTGCAGTAAGGTTCTTTATATTTTGAGCATACTTATTGTTTTGAAAACATCAGAAAGTGCAATAAATCTGTCATAATTTTCGTAAGGTATTCTATCACAAAAATGTATAGTATTTAGCTAGACTTTTTTTTTAGCTTCTTGCCATTAGAGCTTCCAAACACATATAATTTTCTACTGTATGTACATCATTTTATGAGCCTTTTTTTCCAAATGAGAACATTTTATGATGCATTGTTCTCATTATTGATGTGCAATCAACTAATACCAATGTAGATTAGATCATTTACATTTACCTCATTTCTTTTATCTTTCTGTGTTTAAATGTTTTTTTTTATTATTTGATTATTATTATTATTATTATTATTATTATCATTACCATTAATCATATTGTTGCATGTCATTTATTTCTGTTCATAACATATTTAAAAGCTCATGGAATTTTTTTCAAATAAGAATTTTGATTGACAAAATCAAGCTCATACAAAGCTTCTAGGAAATGAAGTTACAGGCTGAAACCTGAGCAGGCCTTTGAGATAGTGTAATTCTATAAACCTCTTTGTCTCCTAATTTATATACTTCATCAACTGCGCCCTCTAAAAAAAGCAACAGATGTTTTCTTTATAAAATCCTTTCTCATTTCATTGTATTTTTTTCCTCTCTCCATTTTCTAGACTAAGGGCTACGGGATATAAAATTTCAATCAGTCATGTTCTTAGTCCCCATCCCTTCAAGTATTATTTATAACTTAAGATCCCCTAAAAGATTTAAGCTTAAACAATTTTTTTTCTTCTCCAAGGTGAACTAAGCAACTGAAAGTAGTTAGCTATAATTCGTACTTTCTTGCCACATACGAGAAAACTTTTTGCATCCCTTCAATTTTTTTCTCTCTCTCTCTTAAGTTGTGTGTTAATATTACCTTAAAAAAACATAGAAAAGGTAAAGATTTACTTCACTCTGCGCAAGTTAAAAATATATAATTGAAGTAATCACCTGTTTACCTAGTAACTGGAAAGTTGTTCATGTTGTCTCAAAAATGTCTTATACCTTCAATTTGAGAGCTCCAGGACCTTTCGCTTTTTTAACCAAGTCATATAGTGATCACACACTTTTTAGCCAAGCCTGGAGTCATATAATGATTACACACTTTTTAGCAAGTCACATAATGTACACAGTTTTTGTAAGGTCATTTAAAGGTAAAAAATTGGTCGTTCCTTTTTTTATTTTTGATATGCATTACAAAGTATCATAGATGTATGTATTTCTGTGTATCTTATACATAGTATCAGGGATAAACTTGTCCTTAAATATTTGGAAAATACTTATAAATGCAATATAAATAAGGTTTTCAAGTTAATTATTATTCAGAAAGACTCCTTTGTTGCCTTTCTGGAGAAAAAAAAACAACATGTTATTGGTGAAAATATCCTACTTGAAGAGGGTGCCACGCTGTTCTAGAGATTACAGATCACTTGTTTTTTATCATTAGTCATTAGTCCAATTTAGTAAAATTATGGGCATTGATTATGTGTATATATGGGAGCATTTCACTTAATTAAAAGTTTTCATGTCAATTACTGTAACCTGTAGTAAATAAATGGGGTCAAACATGTTACTTCATCAATTTTTAAAAACATTTAATTGCAGCTATACAATACATCCATGTTTTCTTCCTAACAGAGCCGCATCAATAGCCATCGATATCGCACCATGGATGAACTGGAAGCTGATATCATGGAGCTTTGCCAGAATGCCCAAAGCTTCAACATGGAGGGATCATTGGTATTCATTTTTAAGTGCTTATTTTATGGTAAAAATTATATTGATAGTTCAAATGGCCTTTATTGATTGATGAAGCGATTATTGCATTTTTGTTAAAATTTTGAGAACCAATGCTATTTTATTAAGTTTTAATGAAAACTATTTGGATTAAAAGCATGAATCTTGGTATTTTAATTTGACCTCATGGGCTGTCTCTTTTTGTGTTATTGACATCTTTTTCAGATTTATGAAGATTCCATTGTGCTCCAGTCAGTGTGTACCAATGCCAGAGAGAAACTGGAGAAAGACATGGCCAAGGCCAAACCTGATGAGTCCTCCACTGAGAGTGAAAACAGTGACGACGATGATGATAAGGAGGAAGATAGTGAGGAAGATGGTGATGATGAAGACAGTAAGTAGAATGTATATGTTAAGGTTTTTACAAAAGATGGAGATACGAACATAGTCTCAACCATTATTTCTCAAAAGACAGAAAAAAGCATTCAGCTCTATATTTATAAATGAGATGATTATGAACACTAAATTGGTGTTTTCCTTGTTCAAATGAAAATTTATGAGGCTTAGAGATAAATGTTAAAAGGTTTTAAGGAAAATATGACTTTTATGTCAACAACTTCTCTCATATGGGAAAATGCTTCTTTGCAATTGAAAAAAAAATACATTTTTTAAAACAAGGGACATGAGCCTTCCAAATACTGTTTTTTTTATTTACACCCAGGCAACCCAAGCACAGATCAATCATTCCAAATTTTTAACACTATTTTGATAAGAACACCCTCACTAACTCTTTAGCAGAGTTAGGATATATTAGAAGGTACAAAGTACCTTACAAGGCTGCTTATAAATGAGCGGCACCAAGGAAGAATAGATTCCTCTAAGTCCACACTTGTTTGCTTGCGAAGAAGGAAAATCGGTCAGTATTTGGTACAGTACACCTCTGACTCAACAAACTAGTTCGATCATTTTTAAGTTCTTTGAATGCAAGTTTCATTTTTAGCCATGGCAAGGGAAGTAACCAATCAAAGTGAAATTACTACATAATTATCTCCCGTGTTTTTTATCCACTAATAACATGTCTATAAAGCCACTCTTCACCCTTCCCACCATTGTCCAAGTTATCGCCGCTTTGGCTCTTTGATCCTGTATCATGATCTCCTCATGCATTGGCTGCCGCTCCCTGCCCCCTTCCCCCTCTCTTTTTATTATCTTCTCCCTGCATGTCAATACTTTGCTATCCCCTACCCTCAGTATTATTATGGCATAATGTAGTCTATACCCTGGGTGCTTAACATCTATACACTTCAAGCATTTCTTAACAGCCTACTGGGGACCTTTAAATTGAATTTCAAGTACATAGTTTTTAAGTAGATAAGCATTATTCTATAATGAATTTGCCAATAATTGTAGTTCGTTGAACCCGAGGAGGGTCTGAGATTAGTTCATTTGATGCAAGGTGTTTTAAGAGAGTCAAAGAAGGAAAAAAACGGGAATTTTTCTCTGTTCGTTGAAATCAAGGTGTTCTCTGAATCCCATTTGGTTGGATTCGAGGTATACTGTATTTTGACTGTTCTTTATAACCTTAATTTTGTTGAAAGTGAATATATTTTTAAAAGAAATTTCTATTTCTATTTCAGGTCAAGCAACAAGAACCAAAAAGAAACGAGAGAATGGAAAGAAAACACCTAAGGAGGTAAATAGACTTTCTATTTTATGACCACATTAGGTATTAAGTATGTAAGGATCTTTAATTGGCATTTTACCATTTCCCCCCACTTTCTTTTCTTTTTTCTTTTTTTCTCTATCAAAGGATCTTAAAATTTCATTCAGCAAGGGAAAAAAATAAAAACCAGTATTACTTTTTCAAATCAAATATGAGCAGTCAAAATTCAAACTTGTTTTTGGCCTTTAAAAAAAAAATAAATCACACCTTCTCAGTATGTTATATGATATCCACATCAGCAGATAATCAAGAAATAGCATCATTTAATTCAAGAAGCCTAAGCACATCTTGTAGCAGAAGATTCTATTTGTGTCTTTCTAGAAAGAAAAAATGCGCAAGAATGTTAAACGGAGAGCAGCATCCAAAGTTCGGCAGGCTATCATAAGTGATGATGAGAGTGAGGAAGAGAAGGTCTGATAATGATGTCATCTCCTCCCAAATTGGCGTTGTATCTGTGGTATGTGCATGCTGTTTCGTTTTGTTTTGGTTTTTTTTTCCTGTTTCATTCTGTGAAAACTTTGATGAATTTTTTTTTTCAAATTCATTAATTACAATCAAGTCTATTTAAAAAAAAACAAGGTTGATTATGAATCAAACTTATTTCGTTTCATCTTTTGTAAAAACTCCTTCTATTTATCTGCATACGTGTTAACTTCACAACTTTTGTCTGAGTTCTGACAATTTTGAGGCAAGAGAATTTTCTAACTCAATTTCTGAATTCAGAAAAAAAGACCTCCAACTTAACACCCTCACTGAAAATTGAAATCTAGACATAGAAATGTCTGTCAAAGAAAAAAAAAGCAGTGTAGACCAAGCTCTGTGGGCTTGGCCAAAAGATCAATTTAGGCCCAAACACATATCTGCAAGGCCCAGAAACAAACACATACACAAGACATTAGCAAGGAGTAAGGCCCAGCCTACAATCAATACAATGAGATGAGGCGAGCAGATAACTTAGTGAAGTCAACACACTCACTATCAAAACTATCTCCAGAGAGTGATCCAGATGTGTATTTTGTTTCGAAGTCTATTTTAACCTTTAGGGATGTGTTCAGTGGAAGATTATTTAGAGAGGTTAGGTTACAAATATTTGCAAGTTGTAATGATCATTTTTGGACACACAGGCAGATATTGAATGGGTAAAATCAACTATACATCATAGCCCCCAAAAGTGCTTACAACCCTCAGAAGCAAATTTCATGTTTATTTATAAGTCCATGAGTTCAGAGCTTGTCAAGTGTGAATATCAAAAGCTCTACCAAGATGTATCTCCAATTACAAGGCTTAAAACCCTTGTTTATCCTTGTCATTCATACTGAGGTTAACATCAAAAACTGTTCCAGATCCTATGCCCTTTTAGTTCTTAATCAATCAGGTGCTGTGCTCTTTAGCATAAGGCGATCATGAGCCTCCACTAATCTTTATCCCTCATTGCTTTCAGTGCTTTGAGCCACTTTGTTTGTCTATCCAACTTCTTTTCACGCTATTTACCCCTGCTGCGTTTTCATTTGATCATTCCAGTTGTCACAAGATGTCTCATCACATGGTCCAAAAAGATTGTTTGGTGTTTATGTATTCTATTTATGAGTGATCTTATTTTGTCAGCTTCTTTCTAACACTTTCGTTTGATTTCTTTACAATCCACGAAATTCGTAACATTCTCCAGAGGAACCACATTTCTGTTGCCTCCAGTTTCTTTTGTACTTGTTTTGAAATTGTCCAGGCCTCGTATCCATACATCAGAATAGATTCAACATAGCCCTCCAGGACTCTTCTTGTATATATCGAGATTTGGTTATTTGTTAGTATTGATTTCATTCTCTGAAAACTCTTCTTTGCTTGTGCTCTTCTTGATACAATTTCAATGTTGTTGTGATCATCACATGATATTAAAGTACCCAAGTATTTGAATTGATCCCTTTGCTTGAGTTTATCTCTGTTGATGAAGATGTTGATCTGTGGACACTCATTGCTTCGACTGGTGACCATTTCTTCTGTCTTTCTGCTATTCAATTCAAATCCTTCCTTACTGCTTCTGTCTGCAATGATGACTAACAGTTGTTCCACCACGTCTTCTTTATTTTCTGCAATTAATACAGTGTCATCAGCGTATCTAAGCTGTTTATGTTGTGCCCTCCTACTTTAATTCCTTGTTATCTCTCTAGGATTCGCATAAAAATTTTACTGAGGAGAGAGAAAAGTCCAGGGGAAGCACACATCCTTGTCTGACACTTCTTTAGTTAAAGAAACCCTACGGTTGAATAAACCTAGATAGTCTATTTGAATATAACTATAGATCAATTTCCTTACATCTAGATCAGTTCTTAAAAATAGCACTGTTGCTACTTTTCCCAACTAATTAGAGCTTAATATGGGTTATTCTACTCTCGATGAAATCAGGTAATTATCATACATTTACCAGCTATCAGATGCCTTAGATCAATCATACAGATATGGTTTGTACACCTTTAGGGATTCAACATTAAAAATGTGCGGTAGTTCTGAAATGATGCATGGTCGTCATTATTTTTTCTAATTTAAACCTATAGTGGAAATGCATGTAGAACCAAAAGAGGTTCAAAATGGTCACAGGAGGGCAAGTTTGATACCCTGGTTGTTTTTTTTGTTTTTTCAAGGGAATGCCTTTGAACCCTCTTAAGAAAGCTTGTATCTCAAGAAGTGGTTTAAAAAAAATCATTTCAGCCAATTTTGACTAAATCCATTTACATGTCTGTTTCTGTAATAGAAAGTGTGTACATTTTAGTCATGCATATTTTCCCCCTTCTGTTGTATGTATAATTTAATGCAGCTAGATAGGCTCAAAGTGTTGTTCGATTCTTTGTGTCAGTTTTATAGTTTTATGGCGTATTGTTCTGTCACTGTAGCTGAGTTTACTTAGTCTATATTAATTATTAATTTTGATGCATAATATATATTAGAACAAAAAAAAAATTAAAAAGTTATAGATTGAAGAAAAAAAAGTTCATTGCTTATCAAAAGGTATATGGCATAGTCTGTGTCATGAAAACATTAGTTAAAACTGAATGCAAGGTAGTTTGGCCTGAATGTTGAGATGAAAATGAGAAATAATCCTCAATTAAGGTGGTATCATGCAACTTTTTGATAATTGAAAGTATGAGATAAAAAAAATTCTTTGAAATAACTTCCCCCATAAATTTCACTAACCCATGAAACAGTACATGTGCAAACATTTTTATGTGTGATATAAAGCATTTTTAGTTGAAACAATGAATTCTAATTTTTTCCCCCTGAATTTTTAAAATTATTTCTAATAAGTATGCTGCTCTCTTCAGATTATTGAGTTAAAACTATTTTAATGATGAGACAATAGAGAATAATTTGATTATGATTTTCACTTTTAAGCTATTGTTTTACTCTTTTCTCACTTGATTAAAAACATTTTTCTCACTTGATAAAAACATTTTCATAAGGCCACTGTGTACTATGAATAAAATTTTATGAGATGAAATTCTGAGAAAAATTAAATCACTTAAATCAAACAATACTTTTTATTGTCTCATACATCTTTTTTGTTATTGTTATTGTGATCGAAGATTATAGTTTGGATTGCAATGATTTTTGTCAGATATTTACCTTATTTTAACTTTATTCAAGTATTTATTTGCATGTGCATGCTATCTAATTTTTTATGTTGTGCTGATAATATTGTCCCTCAAATGCAAGATTGTCATCACTTTGTAAAAGTAAACTTAAACTACGCTTATCCAAATTGACTTAATTCAAAATGAAAGCTGAAATGATTTTTATTTAATCAACAATTAACATTTATGCTTAAATTTGTGTTCTAACTCATTTGTTTTTTTGTGGCCTTCTTTTGCGACCAATGAGACTCTTAAGTTTTGCAGTATGATTCGCTTGGCTTTTACCATAATCTTGTATTTAGTAATGTAATTTAGTATTTGGTGCAGAGCTAACTAGCAGAAAAAGAATAACTTGCTTTAAGCCTCTATGTGATGTCATCATCAATGTATGATCAATGAACAGCAATTGTTGAGAAGGCTCACTTGCAGATGTTACTGTTAGTAATTAAGACTATGCTCAAAGGGTATATTACTATATTCTGAGTTTTGTTTGTATTGCAGTGTTTAACTAAGATAAAGGTTCAATTTTTTAAACTGACATTGATATTGGCTTGATTTCATTAGAGCATTTCTATCTGGCCTTTATGTGGTGAAAGTGCAATGTTGGCATGCTTTTGCAATACCTAAACTTTGCTTAAACATGTCTTTAGAAAGTGTAAGATTGGCTATTCTTTCAAGCTGTAACAGAATGTTTTTTTGTTTAGTTCTAAAATCTTGTACAAGATCTGGGAGAACTTTGAAAGCAGCAGATTTTCATATTTACTTGTACATGAAGATAACTTCTCGTAAGATAGAACAGTGCACGTAAATCTTAAGGAACAGGTTAAATGAATTTGGCTTTATGATCCTCTTTGTTTACCATATCATTGTAAGCACAGATTAAGCAGAATAAAACTAAGAGCCCCTTTCGGAACCTTTCATATAGGTTTTAAAAATTATCAGTAAAAATTATGGTTATTATGTTGCTGCAAGATTGTCTTGACCAATCACAATGAGACTTTACCCTTAAACCCTTAAATAGAACCAGCCAGTGTTTTTTATAAGCATAAATAATGGATACATATCTTTATAATGACATCCTTTGCATATGTGGGATTTTGCTAAGAAAATTAGGCGTCAAAAAAAGAATATTCTGGGGTTGTCAAATTAGTTTGAGGGTTAATGAGAGTGAATACGTTGACATCCTCAGCAGCCAGCAGTTGATATATCTTTGATAAAATTAGACTGGATGGGAAAAAAATGCTCTAACCATATAGACTTTATATGTCAATCTATAAGGTTAAACTAGTGTTGTCAGTATTAGCATGTTTAATTATAATGTCAGATTTGTTTTAAGGTGGACCAATCGGTTTACTGCTTGTTTTGTTTTTGACAGCATGTTTGCTTTTTCAGTACTTTATAAAAAAATTTTAGACTGCTCACTCTTTTATGACATTGCTTCCAAGAATTGGTACACTTTTAAATGAAATGAAAAGATGTCTTTTTTTAAAGTTAAGTCTTGTCTCTTTTTAAGCAAAAAAAAAAATTATATTTGTTTTATATTTTTAATCATCTTACAGGAAGAGGAGGAGGAAAGAAGACCAGCTTCAAGATGTTCGTCCCGCCTATCCTCCACAGGCAGTAACAAAAAGCGCTAGACATCAGTGAAGACAATTCAATCGATGCTTTTTTAACAATCTGGGGGTGAAAGCGTAAAACCATAGTAAACAATACTCCCTGGTTTAGTTTAAGACTGTTCACCACACTGTTTTCATCAGTTTGCAGACAGATTTACAGATAATTGGCACATGTTTTATTTAAGTGTTGCTTTGGAAGTGATTATATAAAAATAGACACTTGAAAATTTTTTTGGGCATCAGAAAGTGTTTATTGTATTTAAGTATGTATAAACTTTCATGACCACTGCCTAATTAAAAAGATATCCAAATTAAGAAGTTCAGGACACAATAATTTAATGTCAGTGTTGGTTTGAAGTATTTAAGCTGCCTATAAATTTCAAAATCTTTTTACTTTTTTTTTTTTTTTTTTTTTTGGGGGGGGGGGGGGTATTATTAAGTAATGTTTCATTAAATTTTTTGTCTATAGAAAATCCTATAGATATTTTTTTATTGAATTCATATATGATAATTTCAATACGAAATAAAATATCATTAGAAGGATATAAATGAACCTCCTACTTCCTTCTTTGTTGCAAGCTATGAATGGTCATCATAGTCTTCTTCTTACAAAACTTGTCTGTCGCAGTTTCTGCTTCCTCTGATGCCATGTCTTTTTCCATATTTTTAAATATCTACTTCTTCGTGCTATTAAATTGCCATCATCTGTACAGTTGTTTGTTTTTGTGGGGGTTTTTTTCCTTTCGACTCAGGGGTCTACTTCTGGTTTTGACTTAAGCCTTCAGTGTTACCAGGGGTGAAAAGATATTTATTATTCATTTTTATGACATTGACAGTCCTGTTGTTTTTGCTGAAACAGTGTAACTTCTAAGGAGTAAATTTATAAAATTATATACCATTGTTCACCAAGTTCAAATTTTTAAAATCTTATGATGATAAAGAAACAGAGGGTTAAACAAAACATGAAAGAGTAATTAATACATAAACTTTAGTTTAAAAAAAATTATTATACCAGGCCTACCATTTTGAAGATCCATTTCCTTCAGTTACCTTAAAATATCCCTGGATTTGTGCAAAAAAATTTTTTTTTGCTCTAATGTAAATATGTATAAAGAGTGGAAGGTATCTATGATTTGAAATTTACTTTACTTACGAATTATGGCTCCTTTTTCTGTTTACATGTACATGTAAATGTTTCAAAAGAAGCAAGATTTTTTTTTACTTAGTCTTAAATGAGTGAACATTTTTGTTTCACAAAAACCATTCAGCTTTATCTTATTTTCGATCAGTACCATTACTATTTTTTTCAAAATAATTAGGTTTGTAATATGACAAGGCAATCATTATTTTTAATTTTTTTTGTAAACATTTTGTTCTGATGGTGTTGTGAGTTTTTGTAATACACATTGTCATACACATAAATAAAAAAGGAAAGAAAATTTGGTGTCTTTGCTTGAAAATCCTAATGGATGTTGGTTAAGAAGAGAATGAGAAAGAAGTGCATGTATTTGGTGGTGGTAATTTATGTATGTAAATAATAGCTATAAGAAGAGGCTAAATAAAATAAAATTTTATGGCCGTTTAAAAAATCATGTGTTATTTATGGTGCTTCCTTTTAGTTTTAGCTTTCTCTTCTGACACCTGTATTGTAATGAAAAAATGTACAGTGGAATTCGCTTAAATCAATACCTAGGGACAATAAAAGTGTTGGTTGTAACTGTAAGCAAGGTTGACTTTATCCATTTCCATGAAACAAGTCTGAAAATTCATCATATAAAATTAATGTTTGTCTCCCTTTAGTTACTTATGATAGTGGTCTCCCTTTGCAGTGTCGCCATTTCGTTATTTATAGCTACAGTGTGGTAAATTTTAAGCCAACCATACACACAGAGGGGATGCTAGGCATTGCACAAGATATGTGCAAGGCATTCTGCGCTCTGATTTTACATACCATACACGCAGTGGGAAAACGGGGTGGTGTGTAGGTTTAAAAATTTTTTGATCTCACAGGATCACGGGGTCAATACACTCAGCGACATGTTGCGACACATTGCATCAGCCAGTTGATAAGCTTATTTGTGCAAAACGACATATAGGGTGAAAACAAGACAATAGGTTGAAGAGGAGGAAACACAATGACAGCAACAAGCCCACATGAGCTAATGACCCAGATAGGGCTTTTTTAATTTTATCTTTTAAACATCCTTTTATGTATTATTTGGTATCAATCTGCACTAAAATTTGACGAGGAATATGATTCTGAAACTTTTTATGTCAAAATCTGAAATTTGTATGTCATTTTTAAATAGCCTGGCTGAGCCTGTTGGGGGCCACACCAGAAAATATCAGGCAGAGTTTGTTCTGCCCCCTTGCTAGACTGTATGCGACATGCCATCTAATGATCTATACCCAGGGTTTTCATACACACGCAGTGGCTCAGCACTGGACTCTTGAAATCTGACCACATTGTGTATGGTGGACTATGCAAGTTATTTAGACAAAAAGAAAACTACACGAGTCTGAAAAGATGTTTATTTAAACAACTTGATGTACTTCACACAAAACATGCGTACATAGCTACAATTCTTGCTGCATTTTTTCAGCTTTACCCTCTTTTAATATGGGCTTGTGACCATCATTACTTTCATTTTGTTTTCATAAGTAAAAAAAAATGGCCTGATGAAAACAAAAATTGTTTAGCATTATTGGAATTTCTGAAAAGGATGTAATTGGTTAAGGCCAGCTGCACTGTTTGCCTCAAATGATGCGTGCCCACGATGTTTGATCTAATCTAGACACACACAGCCAACATCACGTCCACCTTCTATGCATCTTTCTTTGTTACTGTCACAACCATGCAAGACCACACTAACTTAGCTAGACCCTGTTAAGCACATTATTATTAATACACAGTGGCTTACTGACTATCGGATTTACAAAGAGCTATATTCTCCCCAAGCATCCTCATGAACCCCACTTTTATGTGTTTCACCTTTTCCCATCCACTACAAGGTGTTGATTTAAAGTGAAAATGTCCCGAAGCTGTTGACTTTATCAGAAAATCAGTTACTTAAACAAAGGAGGAAAAAAATGGGACCGTATTGTCGTGTTGACTTCAAACGTGTTGCCTTTTAAGCGAGTTGACTTCAAGCAGGTTCCACTGTAGTTAACTTCATAATAATCATAGAACATAGAATAAAAGAGGATTTGCGTCTTGCGCTGGCTAAGTCTAAAAAGGTTTTAAGTTCTGTGCATTTTTATTAAATCGGTCTCAACCTCCTTGCCTTCACTGGAATCTAAACAGTGCCAGGAAGCTTTAATATTAGGCTGTCAAACGGCTGGCACACGCAGAGTTAATTGCCTCAAACCACAATTTGCTTTAATAGTAGTAGTTATTATGAACATCTTAAACTTGATGAAAAGCTTTGATAGCATGAGATGAGTGTACCTTTCAGCATATTTTGTAGGAATTCGTACTTAAAAGGACCCCTTTAAATTGAGACAAAGTATTGAATATTCATGGTGAGAGAACTTGCATTTGTTTATAACAGTGGGAAGTAATGGGTCCCCTTTATCAGGAATAGGGCTTAAAACTGGCAAGGCACAGCCATAATGTAACCAATAGAGTGGGGGAGGTGTGTACCATGGTGGTCCAAATCGCAGGATTTCATTTATTTTACTTGAGCAGCAGCAGCAGGCTCAGTTGGTCATAAATAACGTTCCCAGGTTAGCAGCAAAATTGAAATTTTTAATCTGTGTAACTTTTTTAATAGTTACAGTCGAGTCCAAATAATTCGAATCCGGATAGTTCGAATTCTTGGATATTTCAAATTCATTTAAATTTACCAAATATTTTTCTCTTTAAGCTTTATTACAAAATATTGGTTAGTTCGAAGTTTGAAATAAGGATCCTGTTAATTCGAAGCCATCGTGGCGGGTTTTTTTCGACTCTGAAAGCACTTTTCCTGGCTTGTGAAACAGAGAAAATAGTGCTATGTTCCGTGCGGCAAGTGATTCTGGTGTATGCATGTGTGTGTATATTCCGCCCACCTACTTTACAGGCAAGAGTCAGCAATAAGGCTAAAGAAAGAAAAGGGAAAGGGGGTTAGGCCCAAGGACCAGGTGTGATAGGCTGGAAGAGGAGGGGAGTGTTGATGCCCCATATGCTGTGATTGAACTCTCCACGTGATCAGGGTGTGCGATGTAGCCTGCTTGCACAAAGCTCTATATAATGTCATTTTAACAGTGCAGAGGTCTGTGCCTGCCTGTCATCACTTAGTCTAGATCTCTATCGACCTGGCTTTGTTTCATTGTCAGTCATCTCACTTGGGGGCCTTTTTTTTAATAATATTGTCATTTTACAAGGGGCCTCTTTTTAGAGCTTTTCAAATCAAGGGAAGTAAATTGGAAATTAAATGGACCAACGTAGTCACCTTTCTACCACTGCACACACCAATACGACATTCCTGATCTGACATCCACAATTTTTTAAACTCTCTTTCTCTATGTATCCTGATAATTCGAAGTCCCTTTTTTATCCCAATGACTTTGAAATAAGCGGACTCGACTGTATTTGTCCAACTTTCATTTGAAAAAAACTGAATTGTTCTATCACGATTTTCAGCTATAAAATTGTGTTTTTAATTTATTTTTTCCATTTTTTAAAAAATTTTTAATACCTACATAACCAAACATTTTCAAAAGATTAGATCATTAGAAAATGGAAAGTATGTTCTGCCTTTGTAGAAAATTCCATAACATTCTATTTATGTTTAGTTGCACAGCTAAAATACTGGAATATCATTTTCCAAAGCCTCTTGTTATAACAAATGTATGGAATTTCACTAAGGTATTACAGAGGCAGCCCAGTTAAGACAATAAGACAAATGTCTGAGCTCAAAGTAATGGGTGGTTGATCAGAGTCTCTGAAACACCTTGATCCTCTTGAGGCACCTTATCATCCTGACTTTTTTTTTCTTGCGGTTTCCAAGCCTACTAACATCCCCATAGTTGGGCACTGGGTTTGTAACATATATAGTCAATACATAAAAATTCACAAAGTATGCTGAACAGTCTCTATTTAAAACTGTTTAAGCTTTTTTTTTTGTTTGAGAGGGGAAGGGGAAACATAAGGGGAAACGCATCTGGACAAATAGCTTATTTTGACACCATGCATATCTTTGCCATCATACAACTCTAACACATCTAAAAAAAAACAGCCTACAGTATATACATTTTATTTCTTTTTCTGAAAGTCTTCCTGTGAAACGGTGTTGAACACAAGGTCAGTCGGGTCGAGGGCATAGGAAACTTCTGGCTTTCTCATCTTAGCAGCTTCCTTTGCCTCAACTTTGAGTGAGTACTTGTCTGCCTTTTGTCTCTTCAATGCTCGTCGATACTGTGAGAACGAGATATTGATTATATTTGGCATTTATACAGAGTTATTATTATTATCTTTAAAAAAAAATCCTGAATAAACCAAGAGAACCTACAAACCTACACTACTACTGCATCATAGAACAATGTAGCAAATTTAAACATTAGTGGCTGCACGATGTTGTTCTCTGCCTGTATTAAAAATATCATTTCCAATGTGGTACTACATTTCCCTATGACAATCCTTTTTAAAGTAGTTTAAGATTACAAAAATGGAAAATAAATCACAGTACAAATTTTAGGTTGTGTCGTTTTCAACCCAGAACTCTTTACAGCTCAAAAAGAAATATTGTTAAAACATAAACTTCAGGCATATATGCCTACAGATAAAGCCCTTCTCCTGTGTTGCAAGTTTTGAACAAGGAACAGCTCAGACAGTGAAAAATAATCTTTTTTCCTTACTTGAGTGTGCTGCTGTGGCACAAAAAGTACAGGAAAGCTTAAGAAATCAAAAATTGAATATAATCTTAGAGATAGAATGAAGATTAAATCACAATGTGAGGGACCAATATTTAATACCGCATAGGTGCAAGGGACGAAGGATGTTGCATTTTTCTTTAACTCCCAATTATGAAAAGCTACACATCCCAAGCTAGTTGCAGAAAACAGAACAGGAAGCAAAGAGACAGTCATACAGAATGGTGGACAGAAAAAGTGATGCTGAAATATTAAAGGTGGGGAAAGAGTAGAACAGTAATGAAAAAGAGGGAGGAGTTAGAGAGAGAACGGGAAAAAAGAGGTGAGAGAAAGAGACAGTGAGGTAGACAGAGGGAGATTGTCCAAGACAAACAGACAGACTGGCAAGCAGGGGATGAGAAAGATTAAGTTGTTGTTTGATATAATATGTATAGCTTTTCCACCACGCTGTCATCTCCAAACTTTTTGTTGTGTTAAACTTTGAGTCCTCATCAGGCACAGAGGAACAAGAACGATGCTGCCGACTGTGTTGACTGGAACACTTAAAGAAGGTTTCTGAAGTTATCTGAGAATATCTTTGCTACCATTCCAAACCCATAAACACCAGAGGTCCTCAAGACAGAGAAAACAATATGAAGGAAATAGGCAGTCACACACACACACACACACACAGAGAGAGAGAGAGAGAGAGAGAGAGAGAGAGAGAGAGAGAGAGAGAGAGAGAGAGAGAGAGAGAGAGAGAGAGATAGAGAGAGAGAGAGAGAGAGAGAGAGAGAGAGAGAGAGAGAGAGAGAGAGAGAGAGAGAGAGAGAGAGAGAGAGAGAGAGAGAGAGAGAGAGAGAGAGAGAGAGAGAGAGAGAGAGAGAGAGAGAGAGAGAGAGAGAGAGAGAGAGAGAGAGAGAGAGAGAGAGAGAGAGAGAGAGAGAGAGAGAGAGAGAGAGAGAGAGAGAGAGAGAGAGAGAGAGAGAGAGAGAGAGAGAGAGAGAGAGAGAGAGAGAGAGAGAGAGAGAGAGAGAGAGAGAGAGAGAGAGAGAGAGAGAGAGAGAGAGAGAGAGAGAGAGAGAGAGAGAGAGAGAGAGAGAGAGAGAGAGAGAGAGAGAGAGAGAGAGAGAGAGAGAGAGAGAGAGAGAGAGAGAGAGAGAGAGAGAGAGAGAGAGAGAGAGAGAGAGAGAGAGAGAGAGAGAGAGAGAGAGAGAGAGAGAGAGAGAGAGAGAGAGAGAGAGAGAGAGAGAGAGAGAGAGAGAGAGAGAGAGAGAGAGAGAGAGAGAGAGAGAGAGAGAGAGAGAGAGAGAGAGAGAGAGAGAGAGAGAGAGAGAGAGAGAGAGAGAGAGAGAGAGAGAGAGAGAGAGAGAGAGAGAGAGAGAGAGAGAGAGAGAGAGAGAGAGAGAGAGAGAGAGAGAGAGAGAGAGAGAGAGAGAGAGAGAGAGAGAGAGAGAGAGAGAGAGAGAGAGAGAGAAACAGATGCTAAGATGAAGAACTAGAAGCATGGAAAGACAGGAGAGAGAGACAGGTGATAAATGCACCCAAATTTTATTTTTGATAGCCATTGAATTAGCGGATATCCAAGAAACGATCAAGTAACAAACACAAAAATGGAATGGTGAATGGTTAGATCTAGTTTCAGGTTGTAATTTTTCTTTCTTTCTTGAAAATTGAAAAAACTTGTTCTGCCAGTTGAGGGTCTATTACTAGAAGTAACATAGTGAAAGGCTTGACTTCAGAATCAAGCTACAGGCAAATGGAAATAAAGCCAAGAACATAAACAGCTGTTGAAGATATGAGAGTCGCAAAAAGACAGAAGTTACATAAAAATTGAAGGTGTACTACACATTTTATAAAAAAAAAAAAGAATTTACAGACTTTTCAAATGCAGCTATTTCATGTGCGAACAACAGGTGGTCTAGCAGGCCTAATGTATCAAGATCCATACTTTTTTTTTTATACCAGACCCGGATCCCAATACTTTTCAGAAAACTCATTCATGTCTTACTTGATTCTCATTTTGTATTTCTTTTAACATAAAGAAAACACATTAAACAGAAAATTTTACATTACTGCAAGTTATAACTCTTTCCCTCATGGCTTAACTGAGAATTGCAATCTAGTCTACATGGACTTACATCATTTGGTGAGATGTAATGTGGATTCTGGTAGAGAGTTGCACCGCCAAAGCTCCCTGCAAAAATCCTTATAGGGTTTAGCACAAATCTTGGTCCTGCAGGCAAATCAATACGACATGTAATTTTCAAAAGTTGTTTCTTAATCTTTTTACAAATGGAAAGGACTATCCTCAGGACTGTTTAGGTACAAACCACTATCTTTTCATGATATAAACTTAAAGAGTATTGTAAACTGCCATTTACACCTTTAGCAAAGTTCTCATTTCAAATGCTAGATAATTTTTTATTGGGTTATATTATGATGGTTCTTTTGTTATAAGTATTATGTTTAAAATCTTAAAAAAGACCGAAAATCCTGCACATATTTTTTTAACTTTTATCATGCACAAGTATATTATTTGGGAGAAAGGGATAGGGGCTGGGTAAAAATATCCATGCCAAACGCTGAGCCACTGATAAGTGTTAGCAGAGAGGAATCTTGAAAATTGCCAAATATTTTTTCCTTCCTGGTCTTTTTTTTTTATATTTGGGCTTTGGCTAAAACTTACAATAGGCATGTTGATAAAGCAGAGTAATCAAAAAATAAGAGTCAGAGAATTTTAATACTAAGAACGCTGAGGTAAAAGTTCAGTATTTGTGACAATCTGTCAATAAATTGCCTGTTAATGTACAGTGGAAACCTCAAAAATCGAAGTTTGATTATTCGAATTTCTCATAAACCGAATTTTGCAAGATGATAGTTTTTTTTCTTTTTGGCTTTGTTAGAATTGGTCTCGTATTTCAAAGTATTTCTGATTTGATTCTCTTAATTCGAAGTCGATGCCACCTCATAAGGCATCACAAAAGTGCTACATGCACCTCTCAAGCAGCAAGCAATGTTAATCACTGCCCAAGAAAGGCTCATCAGTGCAGTAAGAAATCTAGAAGGGAGCGGATGCACTAACAGTACCAATTAATTGTCAGCGGCAAATCTGTACTGATACTGATAGCAACGTGGGACAGGGAAGGGGATGGTTGCTCGTTGCAGGCTCAGTACACACTCACTCAATGAGTCTTAGACTCTGTTATACCCATTTTTTGTAATTCGAATACTCTTAATTCGAAGATTTAATCCATTCCCATACAATTCGAATTATGAGGTTTCCACTGTAAGTGAGTTATATTGTGCAAATTGATCCCAGAATCTTGCATATTAATATTTTTGAAATACTGCTGTTTGATAAGATAAAAATATAAATCTCTACGCTAAAATGGACTTTTTAAAAAAATCATGGCCAATACTTTTGAAACGACATGAAAAATTGCATGCATAAACAATTGCTATGAAAACTGAATTCAAAATTAACACACACAAACAAAAAAAATAAAAGATCTAACCTATTTCTGCTAAGGAACCATCCTCTTCTTCCAAAATTTGGTAATTTCTAAACCAAATGCGGTTATCCTCAATGGAAAACGTAAAGATGTGGTCTGTGAATGGTTGACTCTTTGGATGATGGTTTGGTGTTCCAAAAGTCTACATTAAATGCAAATAAAAGAATGAAGCATTGTCAAGGATTTTTACTCATTGGCCATTTCTTTTCTTTTTATTGTATGAAAGGTTTAAAGCACACAGCATATTTTCTTTTTAACAGCATGACAATATTAGACATTATCATTAATAGCTTTAAGTTAAAGTATAAGTGGCATCAGTTGAAAGTTTCAAATTTGGACCTTCGGGTCCTGCTTTCTATTTGTGCAGAATATCGACTCGACATTATGTCAAAAGCACTATGCATGATATTTCCTCTTTTTACCTTTGTGTGATGAGGTACAATTACAATCTTATGTATGTATGTCACTTGCCTAAAAAGCTCTGAGGACCTAAAAACTATTAATCTGGATATATGAAAAAAAAACAACAACTGATGCAGCCCAGATCTATATTTCCTATTCCGTAACTCCTCCTTCAACAACAATAAAAAGAAAATGACTCCCCCCACCCCACAATAAAAAGTTTATGATTGAAATGATAATACAACACATTTTTTTCAAATGACATTTTTAAAATGTGGCCATCATCAATGCTGAGAATATTGCCTTAGTTTAATTCTTAATTTTAACTGCTGAGTAGCCCTAAAACACAGAACTCATTTTGTACATTCTTAACAACCTGCTGGTCAAAAGACACACAAACAAAAGACTTGCCCAACCTGAAATAAAAATGGATTTGCTTGCGAGACACTCAAACAATACCAAAAACTTTCTCTTACTATGATGATGAAAAGGGAAGAATTATGGATGCGGCACTTTACCTGAATAAAAAGTTCTTTCAACAACTGCCAGTGGGGTTCAGAATCAAAGTTCTGGTGATACAAATAAAATGAGCGTCCAGTTTAAATTATCACTGAGAAGAAAAAACAATACAATAAAACAAAAATAAAAACTAAAAATACTATAAAGAGATAACCAAATTCCTTACATAAACATTGAAATTGCAAAAACAAGTACAACAAATGAAAATGGCACAATAATATCATCATGAAAGGTGCCCTTTGCCTCCCACCCACACATATTTGCTAGCCCCCAAATTAAAAAAAAACCCATCATATTTTAGGCTAAAGCACTTGGGAAAGCAAAGCATGCTTATATTTGGAAGATCTAACCATTGAAAATATCAACATTACTTCTGAGATTTAAACAAATATCTCAAAGTTTATTTCCTCACTGATTTTTTTTTTATCGACATGTTCACTGCTTCAAATAAAATTGTTTAAATTTGATATATTTATAGAAATGTGCTTACAATGTTTGATATCTATAATCTTAAAAGCATTTGATAATGTTTTTGCACATCTTTATGATTAATGAAATTTTCTTAGACACAGTTCTGTTACCATGACTGCATGTTCCCAACTGATTAAGTTTTATGAATGTATTTATGAGATAAGAGATTTCAGTTTTCAGCATCCTGCCTTTATATCAAATCAATTTTCGGCTTCTCCTGAAATTTGACTTACGGACAATATTATAAGAAATAAAAATTTAAAAAAGAAAAGAAATAAGTTTTTGTACCTTGTCAAAAGATAGAAGTGGCCTTGATCCTCTGAGACAATTACCAGTTAGCTTCAATTCACTCATCGTATGTACTGTGGGAGGGAAAAAAGTATACATGTTTACTTTATTTACATTTACATTAATACTTGCCTGGAATTTCTAACATCAAAAGGTTATTTAGGAGTTCAATTGTTGAATTTTAAACATTGTTTAGCTCATAGTAAAAAAGTTCTTGTGTCAAGTTTAAAATGGACATTTCTATCGGGGCCAAAATGATGTCTGGGATGACTGGGGGTCAATGTAACTACAAACTCTTCTTATGAGAATATAAAAGTTTTTTTGTTGTTGTTTTTTTTTTTAAATGAAATGTGAATGCTTCACAAAAAAAAAAAAAAAAAAAAAAAAAAATTAAATATGGTCTAAATGCTTTCTATATATGTTTCTTTGATCAAAATTACTGGTTTGCATGAAATAAATGTAGGACAGTTAATTAGATTACACTCAAAAGAAACATAATGAGAAAAAAATGTTAATTGAATACTCTTTTTCATAGGCATTGATTAAACAGAAAATTGATAAAGCAAGGTGAAGCTTAAGCACATGCATATACATACTGTTTTCCACAAGAAACTTTGCTGAGGGTCCTTTAGGAACATTGGACACCCTGAAATATAGATGAGAACAAACTGATGAAAATATATAAATAAAAAGAAAATTACCCAAGGTCATAAATTGCACCTTGTGCAGAAGTCTTGATTACATTTAGTGGTATGGAATTGTAGAAGAATAAATTTTTGCAAGGTTTTTTTGGTCATCAAAATACTTAAGTAATTTGTTCCCATGCATAGACAGATGAATGAGTTATAATTTATAGCTATGACAAAATGAAATTTTACCGCAGCTTCTAAGTTTGAAGTTGGCATTAAAAGAAAATGCACTTACCATAGGTACACATCTTGCTTCTTTTTGCCTTCAAAGTATATGCATTTGTTGCAATTTTTCATCTCACACACCTTTGAGGAAAAAAAATAAATACAATATTTCTTTCTTTCATTTAACATTTAAAAAATAATACAGAAATCTTAATAAAAAAATATGTATTTTCAATCTTTTAAATAGCAAAAAAAAAAAATGAAAAAATCATGATAGACTTTCGCTAATTGTTATGATCATAACCCTAAACCTTTCCCAAATGTACAACACTGATAATGTATGTTAAAAATAAGCAGTGTCTTACAGTCAAAACAACTTGAAATGTAGTGTTATTTTCTTAGCTACCTTTCTTTTCAAACAATGTTCAGCTCACCTCATTGATAATAAAAAGTTTATCCTTTCTGTCCATTTTGGGTTCTGGAATGATTATGAACACAATAAATGTCTAAATGAAAAAGAGCTGCCAACAAGTTCAATTTAAAATTCAATCAGATTTTAAAGATATAGAGAACAAAGTATTCTTATAATTGTTAGAAGATTCTAGGCTAGTGCACCATGCAGTAAACACACATACAGCATAAACTACAATATCACAAGTCAATACAAAAATGATCAACATGAAGGGAAATATAAAGCATGAAATGTATTCTTGAAATAATGTTCACAAAATTTTCAATCTTCTGTCACAGGAATGAGTCATAAGGAATATGGATGCTGTGTAAATTTTTTCATCACATGAAAAAGTATCAATTGAAAATTTATCGTGAAAATGGACACGATAAACTAAGAGTTCTCCTACTAAAATCGGTTGAAAATTATAAGCGTCAGCAAAATTGAGCATAATTTCTTATTTATCAGTCATAGCACCTGCTTTTGAGTGTGGCATCAGCGTTCTTAAGTCTAACATCAAGTGACGAGTTCTGTAGGAAATGCCTCTGGATGAAAAAATCAGGGCCCTCTGTTTGTTTGTCCATTTTGTCTGGGGATGAAAAAATTATTACACTTAACAGTAAACTTCTTGATAATCTATCAATTATTTTTTATTTTATAATATGAATATACAGAATCACATATAAAAAGGTATAGAAAAATCAATCACAAACCTAGATCTAGCTTGACAGCAACAAATAAGATCAAAGATGTGAAAACATAAGGACAGATGAAATGGACAGAGACTGAACCTGCACCTCGATACGGCATTCTTCACCTTGCTGAGAGAAGACCAGGCACTTAACCAATGAGCCATCCAAATCTACAAAAAACAGATGCTTCGGGAACAATGGATTTCAAGCTGGTTTGCATAGACTAATAAGTAGAATTGCCAAGAACGATCACGTCCATTTTACAGGCATAAACAAACTTGTCTCTAACAGATCTTAGAAAGATTCACATTTGGTATTGTTGCGGTTATCGACCCAACTCACTTTAGGCTTTAAAATTGTATTTTCTTTGATGCATTTGATATGCTGAACACAAATATGAAGGTTTTGTTCATCACAAAAAAATACTTTTTAAGATATAAGCATTTTTGTGTTGCTCTTTTCTAATAAAACAAAAAGAATTCGTCGAGAAATATTCAATTGTGAAGCCTAACAAGAGTCGGGCCGATATCTGCAAATTTACCGCACATTTGACTGAAAGACATAATTTTAATTAACATAGAAATAAAGAAAGCAGTGAAACAACGTTAGATCAAGATATGACTCTAGATCTATTGAAACGAGTTACACACTGAACGACACGACATTTGATGATGTTGATCTAGACATAGATCTTGATCTAGGTTCGACATATCTACCTGTCTTTCTACTGGAGCATCAGACTTCACGATAGATTCCAAAACCACTTCTTTCTTTGATTTTTTTCTCTTAAGATTAGTTGTCTCAGTTGCCTGGGTCTTTAGCTTGCGTTTCCCCATGCTGACAATAATGTTTCCTTTTTCACACTGATTTCCGTGAGGAGTAAAATCGAAACTACTATAATAAACGAACATGAGCATATTTTTAACTTATGAAGATAAAGAGCTCTTGAAGAAACTTTCTCAATTACGTTTTGTTTATTTCTATGTTTCTTTATTGTCTGGCATTTCTACACAGACCTACTTGACTTATCACCCTAGCAATGATAGTTTTTTTTTTTTTTTTTGTACAAAAACCATGCACATTCAAAATAACTCAGCAAACTTAAGTGTAAATTAATTGCCAATGAGAGGAAAGGGAAGAAGGAGGGATAGAAGTTTCATCAAAATGCATGACACTATACATACGAGTACAATATACATTCAAAGGAAAGGAAAGTCTAAGATCAATCTTAACACAGACTTTAAAGAAAAATTAATGTTAAATGCAAGTAAAAAAAAAAATAGTACAGAACGATACACCTAGAAAAATATGTCTTGGTTTCCGAATGAAACTAAAATAAGAATCGTTTAACAAAAAAAAAATATTTTAAAATTTTGGACAGATTAACACATCTACAGACAGTCAAACTGACAAACAGAAAGATAGATAGACAAATAGATAGATAGATAGATAGATAGATAGATAGATAGAGAGATAGTCAGGTAAGTAGGTAGGTAGATAGAAAGATACATATAATAAGTAGAGATATAGATAAAAAGATACATATAATATATAGAGATATAGATAGAAAGATAGATAGATGGACAAAAAGATATAAGCCTAGCGCCTAATAGCTGTGAAATGTAGATGGCTAAACAGATAAACAAATAGATCGAATATTTTGATGAGAGTAAATACATTTTGTCTGTGTGCCTACATATCCAGCATAATGTGTGCATGTTTACCTTTTATCATCTTGCCTTTCACTAAGCCTGTATGTTTATGTCTGTGAGTTTCTGTCGCATTGTGAGACTGCCGATTTATCTATATCTGTCCAATAATCTATTTATTTATTTAAGTGTGTATCTAGCTATCTGTCTTTATGCCTCTCTACCTGTATCTATTTATATATCTCACTAACTCTGTCATTTTTAAATGTTTTCTTTTTTCTCCTCCTTCTTATATCTTGTTTACTTTGAAACGAAAACAGTAACTAGATCTCACTTTTATGTATGGCATTTATTTAATATTTGCCGGCTTCTGTGTAGTTGGAGAATCTCAATAAAGTAATTATTTAAAAAAATAACGATACATTTATGTTGTAGCTTTGCGTTCTTGTCACGTTTGCTCACGTGTTGGAATAGACGTCAAGACGACAAGGAGTTCTTTGATCTATTAATAGTTATTGGTAATGTTTAGAACATTCGACCAAAGTCGGTAGGCAAAGCCTGAAGAAGTTGGCCCTGTGACTTTCAGGTTGATCTTGTATGTTAACGAACTCTCTTGCTTTTCGTGGAAAAGTTACCACATTACAATACCATATTTGGTTTGCCACAACTGTGAGTGAGTTGGCTCAAGTTAATAAGCGTTGTCTGGAATTAAACAGTCTAAGCCTCAAAGAGAATTTTCTGAGCAAATAGTTTTGGTGCCCTGTACTAATTTAAAAAAAAAAAAAAAAAACTCTGTAGGTGTTGTTAGCAACATAGGATTATTTTGCTTCATATTCAATCCTGGGTTCGTGGCGCATTGGTTCATTACTGAAAGTAGACTTTCGGCGGTCAAATCTAAGGTGACTCCGGCCTTTTCTTGTGTGAAATTGAGCACAGTGTCATATTTCTAATTAACCAAGTTTGAATAACCAATCAAATTAAAAGATTTAAGATGATGGATAGTAATAATATAAAAAAGAATATTTTAAAAGGTGTGCTTTGCTCAACAAAGTTAGAGATTAAGTTTAAATTTGCTCTTGTCTGGTTATTAAAAAGACAATCATCATGTCGTATGCAAAGAGTAATTATGGAATATGTTTATACATCCTATTTTAATTATAATATTATACATTTTGTTAATTTCTTTTATATTTTATAATTTATGGATACATTAAGACGCACGATAAATCCACAAAGACTTATGGATGGTCAGTCTTCTCAAGGAGACCGTAAATGTAATGAGGAAATGTTGCATCGATTGTTAATGACTTAAAAGAATATTTTATGCACCAAAAGGCCATAAGATAAAAGGATGAGGACTAAGGGAATAATTATGATGGAAACTCCTCATTGGTTTTTGGAGAAAAAAAAAGATTATCATTCTGATTGGTTGCTTTATACTCCCTGGTGAAAAAAAAATATAATAAAGACTTTGATGACAGAAAGTAAGACACACCAGGGATAACAGTCATACATGAAATTAATGTATTTGCATAGTTATTCTTTTCCTCATCATTCCTTTTTTTCCACCTCCACCATCACCACTGTCATTAACATCATCATTGTTATCGTCGTCATCATGCCTTTTAATTTTAGTCGCCTCCTTTGTCTCTTTTTTTTTTTTCGTTATCTTCATCGCTTTCCTCTCATTTCTCGCGTATATTCTCATTTTCGTTCTGGTCCTCGTATTATTTTTTTCTAGTTCGCGTATTTCTGCCTTACTACCAAAGCTTCTGATTGCATATTGTCGATCTCATTCCTTGAGCTGACACAAAATTCCATATAATCTTCATCTAATACCTTCAGGAACTGTGATTAACTCTTCTTTTCATTAACAATCACACAGCTTTCAAAGTTTTTACATCTTCTAAAAAGTTTTTACTTTGTTCAGTTACCTTCACTTTCTTTCTGTGATAAGAGCTTTGCGCCCCCCTGCCCCCAATTTTGATCGTTTCACCCTATGATTCAACCCACGTTTAATTAGATTTATACCGAAGTTGAAGTTTGTTCGACCAAAGACAAAAATGTTTTGGGAAACAAAATAGTAGATTTAGAAGCAAGTTTGAAATCAAAATAGATAAAAGTCATTCTTATATTAAGAGAGAATAGGATTTCACAAAGCGGTACGCTGCGTTAACTTATTGTTCGCACATTAAGGAATAACGTTTGCATATTCGAATCTGAACCATTTAAAAACACTGATGCCACTTTCAAAACTCAAAGGTAGGCTACGTAAATTGAAGTCCTAAAAATTATTATATTAACACACATATCAGAAAAATGATATTCTATAACAAGATAGTACCTTACTGGGAAAGTCTTATAAAAGTTCTAATAGCTGGCCAGAGTTTACAACTAATTTCTAAAAAGACCCGACGTGTCCAAGCTTGATGATTTCCTTTTCCTCTATCAACCCGCAACGGAATCCAAAAATGGTTCCAAAGTAGGCTTATTGATCTCTGATTCATTATATCTCCTGTGCAGAGAGAGTGAGTGAGAGAGAGAGAGAGAGAGAGAGAGAGAGAGAGAGAGAGAGAGAGGGGGGGGGACAGAGCAAAGCTATAAGCTTTTAATCAGCAGCACCTAAGAACCATGGGCGTTGTCTGTGAAAATACTTTCAGACAGTAATCGAAAATGTTTGCTTATGTCTGCTCACGTCGAGTGTCGCAGGTAAGCCTGCCAACACGACTGATTCAGACTCTCTGTGTGAGAGACACGGGAAAAAAAATCGAAGCGGCAGTGGATTTAATCTACAACAGTCTTCCATATAAAAAGACAGGGGTTATCACAGAGCTTTGGTAGAGCTTTCCAGCATCAGGCTTAGAAATAGACGATCATTGGTTCTCGCTATAAATCTCCATAAACATCTAACCTCTTTTTACTTTTTAAAAAATAATTCTTGTTCTACTTATTCTTTGAAACAGAGCTCAATATTTCAAAGTTAATAAGGAAACAGTTCAGACCATTTTCTTTGTTATCATCAAATAGGTATAGGATAAGGCAGTAGCTTATCATTTTGCTTCGTGTCTAAATATCTTGAGCGCATCTACCGTTGAACTATCAACCAGAATTCTAAAATAAAATATTTTACTAGAAGAATAAATACCACTTTCTCATCATGTGCGACGAAGATATTGCTGCTCTTGTCATCGATAATGGCTCTGGTATGTGCAAGGCAGGGTTTGCAGGAGATGACGCCCCAAGAGCAGTATTCCCCTCTATTGTGGGAAGGCCTCGCCATCAGGTAAGCATTAAATCACGTCTCAAATAAATACAAGAATTTCACTGGAAGATTTGCATTGCAAAACTTTTTTTTAATTACCAAATCAGATTGCAGAGAACACATTTGTACTGGCTTTTAATTAAGGTTGTTTGAAAGAAATTGAAATGATTTCGCAAATTACATATGAGAATGTCTTTTGAACCATTGGCAAGCATCGCGATACCGTGCCCTAAACAACAACTAGATTTCCGTTCCAGGTTGAACGTGTTATCTGAGTTAGTATAAATAGTATACAACCATACCTGGTCGAAGCCAGAGCGCAGTTAAATTTTTACCAGTTTAAAATAAATATTTCGTGAAATATTAACCTGCCTTTTTTAGATGGCTTTTACAAATCTTGTCTTCTTTCCCCCTCCTTGGATTGCAAGAACAATTTTTGTTGCAAATTATTATACTGGCTTCTCTTTCATAGATAATTTCAACCATCAGACAAAAGATATTGCTTTCTTCAGGGCCTCAATTTCTTGATCGTAACTTAAATGAAAAGACTGGAATTGATAGGACCTAGTGTAAGGTACAGTCATTCTAATCCAATATGGGAAGAAACCGTAGCAGATTAAAAAAAATAGAGAAATGATTACTTCCCTTTCTATACGACGATCTTGAGAGAGGGGGCTGCTTTTCTTTCTTTCAGAAGTTTAAAGTGCCTAAGTTTCCCGTGACGAAAGATGAAAGATGAGAGATGATGTTGGAAAAGGGGAAAATTTTTAAAAAGTGAAAAACAGGAATGAAAGTACTCCATACATTTATTCCCTGAAATCGAAACTAGGTACTGGTGCCTTGAGAAACGATACAATCTTTTATTTAATATCCACGATTGGTAACAGGTTAATTCCATATTTCTTTAACACAGGAAACGTTAGAGTTTTTGCGAATGCGAAAAACTGATTCGAGCATTGTTGTGGGTGCGCGCTCGATCAATGTAATACTAAAAAGCAAGTTATTTAAGATGTAATTAATCACCCAATTTGGACTTATATGGACGAAGAGTACAAAATTCAAAATTATATTTTAACGTTTCGCATAAAAATTGGCTTCATCAGTATAGACTAGTGACATTACAAACATATGAAATGTTTAAATTCTCTGTAATGTCACTAGTCTATACTGATAAAGCCAACTTTTAGGCAAAATGTTATATGTAAATTTTGAATTTTGTACTCTTTGTCCATATGTCCAAGTTGGGCGATTGTATATACCTTAAGTTATTTTATTCCATCTTTCACCCGTGTATACAAGGGATCCTTGGAATGATATAGTTGTGCCCAAGAGTTTAGCATTTTTTTTTATTGTTTTTTATTTATTTATTTATTTATTATTATTATTATTATTATTATTATTATTATTATTATTATTATTATTATTATTATTATTATTATTATTATTATAATTATTATTATTATTATTATTATTATTTTTTTTTTTTTTTTTTTGGGGGGGGGGGGGGGGGGGTGAATTCTATAAAAAAGAAAGTTGTCGTTCCCTCTTGCCCTCGCTCCTTTAAAATTATATCCCTCAATGCTGTGTAATATATCCTTGTAACTCACTATTTGCATTCAATGGATTTTTAGCTTATCAAAGGCACAAAATTCACTTCATATCTAGAAAATTCTGTAAGAAAAGTTTATGTTCCAGGGTGGTGGTCTGGCCTTGCATCTAAGCTGCTGTCTATAAATAGCAGCCCCGCCCTTCCTCCCACCGCCAAATCCAGCTCCCAGCAGCCAGGGCGGAAACACCCCTGCCTTCAGTCACGTCAGCATTAATTTTTTCGTCTCATGTGACACAAAAATTCTCTCCCCTGCGCACAAGTCTGTCGCCGGCGTGGCATTGATTTCTACTATTTCAGCAATGGGAAAATTATTAGAGGGAATTTTAACATGGGAAAACTTGAGAGGAAGGATTAATATGTGACGGGTGTTAACAGTCATGTGCCTACATGTTTTTTATGCTTCTTTCTCTGTTACTATCTCGGTCTTTCTCTCTGTCTTTCTCCATTGTTCACAACCAGATCCGTGTAATGCGAATATTTCCTTGTTTTTCTGTTTCCAGAATTAGCCTCAATAAGTTCAGGGTTCTCTAGATTGCAGAAAATCGGTGCCCATTTACTTTGTACTTTACTTACTTCATTTTCACATGACTTGGTTAAAGAAAAAAATCATAGAATATGGCAAAGCATAATCTTTAAATCTCACGCACGTTGATGAAATGGGTCTGTGAACGTGTGATCGTCTTCTAAACCCCCCCCCCCCCCCCCCCCCTCCCTCCTCAAGCAAAAAAAAACCAAAAAAAAAAGACACACACACACACACACAAGATATTAGTACTGTACCGGCATGCGTCTGTAGATAATTTCTCCACAACACACAGTTTGGCATTTCCCAAATAAAATTATGATACAAGATAACGAAACAGCTTTCCGGCCAGTGCGTTTAATATATGACTCAATATGCACTGCATGCTGTGCAGTCATTATTTTATCATACAACAGGAGAAAAATTACTTTTCTAAAATGTGGAGTGAAACGGTGAAGAAAGAAATGGATAACCCGTCCCTCTGTCAGGAAGCATTGTGGTTAGAAAGGGAAAACAGGAGGGAAAGTAATGAGGGTAACATGCAACATAGATAAACAGATAAGAAGAAAGATAGCAAGGTAGGCAGAGACAGACAGATAGTCAAATACACACACACACACACATATATATATATTATAATTATATAGAGATAGATAGACAGATGAATGGATAGTAAGCTAACTAGCCAATTAGATGGAAGTGTTGACAGACGGCGGTGTTGCTACTTTTTTCTCTTGTAATCAAAAGATGGATCATTCGATAGAACGATTGAGGAACAAAAATAGACAGATTGAGGGAGAAGTAAATCAGAGAACAGAGATAGTGAGAAAAAAATCGAAAAAAAAAAAAGATCATAAATAGATCATAGTAAAGGGACAGATAGGAACAAAAAAGAGAAGGGAGAGAGGAGGGGGGGGGTTAAGATAGAGAGAGAGAGAGAGAGAGAGAGAGAGAGAGAGAGAGAGAGAGAGAGAGAGAGAGAGAGAGAGAGAGAGAGTGAGAGAGAAACAGGGGGTTTGGGGGGAGGATTAAAAATCGATACGCCGCCAGATACAGAGCTAGAGAGGAACAAACACACTTTAACACACACGTAGAATTGGGAAAACGGAAAAAGTAGAGGAAAGGGGAGTGGGAGGGTGGGGGAGGGTGACTGAAAGTGGGACAGGAGAAAGGTGCGTCTGAAGCAAAGGTTTTTCACCTGGTCGAGAGTGTCACTCGTATTTCGTCAAGCGTGGCTGGGAAATTTCTCGTTTCTTTACACCACTCCCCCCAGTTCTGATCCTCTCTCTGAATCCCTCCTTACAAATTCAATCACTGTAAAACTGAATTATTTTTTTTAACACGAGCTAACCAAAAGATGTAGCAAACAGGGCTCTAGTCAGCCCACGGTCTCGTCTCTCTGGGGTGATCAAGTCAGCGTGTCTATAGTGCCAGGTCACTACCACTACCACTCAAACTGCGCAACGTGGCGTAATTTCAGACATTGTTTACTGAGTCATGGACATACCGGTTTCCACAAGTATTCGATGCTAGCATGCCACGACCCCAACTCAAGCACAGTCATTACACAGTACACATTGCTGCTTAAGAATTAGGCCCACTGGCCTACTTGCTCGACAGCTCAGATAATTAAAAAAAATGAAGGAAAAATACTCTAATGTTAATTTTTTTTATATTTCTTTATTTTTCTATTAATCTCAAAATCCTTTGTCATGACATTCCGTGATTATTGATTAAGGTTAGATTGTTTTCTTACTCATATTTATGTGGATTAAACTAGGGGGAACTTGCATGAGACTAAGGAAACAACAATTTGATAATGCGATAATTTGGGAAAATATTTACGTTGTGATAAAAAATATAATAAACAATATAGTTAAAGGGGGAGAGCCTGCTTCAGGCACTGCAATCGGCAATATAAACCATTCCCATGGTTATATTGCCCTTATCAAAACAACATTCCGCCTATATTAAAATAATATAAATAAGGGTTACAATCTATGTCACCAAAGATAAAATTCAAGCCTTCTGATAAAAAAAAGAGATAACGGAAATTCTTACCACTTATCGTGACATTTCGAAGATGATTTAAAAAATAATGAACAATTTAATAATTTTAGAGGTTGCATAAATCAGACGATAAGTGGGCGAGGTGATTTTACATAGACAAGTGAAAAATAAGTCCCACATTGATAAAAGGAACACGTATATCTATGGGTTTGAGAAAAGTTTTATCGCAAAAAAAATGACTATCAAGTATCATGCAACTTCGAGCGGGAATAGGATGAAAAAAAAATGTGACGTAAATCTCTTTTTGATAGTATTTATCATAATAATGCATTACGTGATATGAAGATTAAAATCAGCACGATATCGACATACGTGTACTCGTTCGCTGATTTTGAATGCTTGGTGTAGCCCGTTCTCATGAATCATAATTCCAAGCCTAAAGTTTTCTCTAATCAAGGGCGACGTCAAGCAAATGAGTTGAAATGATGAAACTGCGAATTCATTCCTCAATGATGACATCTTCCAACTAACAGTGGATTCTAACTGAGGTAGCACTGGCACCTACACTAAAAGGGAGAAAAAGGTGTTTCAAGAAGAAGAAGAAGAAGAAGAAGAAGAAGAAGAAGAAGAAGAAGAAGAAGAAGAAGAAGAAGAAGAAGTAGTAGTAGTAGTAGTAGTAACATAAATCATGCTATATTTACAGGGCAGTTCGTTAGAAAAGATTTGACCTTTGCTTTCTAACTTGCCTGAAACCAGGAAAACCAGGAAGTAATAGTTGTCCTTCATCGCTTGATGACGCACGTATATGCATCAAAGTGCACAGTTCGTGTTCGTGATATTAATGTAAACATATAAACATATTTTTCATTAAAAAAAAAAAAAAGAAAAATAGGATGTATGAAATATGTAGTTAAGTCATTATTTAGCAAATGCCCCTAAAACAAAGCAATTAATTTTATACAGTTTACCGTCGGTGCCTGATGCTTGAAGTGGTCAAGCAAGTACATAGTATCATGAAGTAGAGGCTCTTTGCTTGTTAGGCTTAGTGGAGAGCCAAGACTGCTATGTACTTGGATGCTGAGCCGGATCTAAAATCTATTTTTTTTTTTTTGGTGGGAGGGTGGGGGGGGGGGGGGGGGGGGGGGGGGGAATATCCTATCTGACGTGACAGCAGTTTTACTTCTGGGTAAAAGTCTGTTCCAGTATACGCCCCCTAAACCTGTAATAATTTCAACAAGCCTTGTTCTACTTTTTTCTGTTTTTTGTTTTGTTTTTGTTTTTGTTTTTGTTTTTGTTTTTTTTTGTTTTGTTTTTGTTTTTTTATTTTGGGGAGGGGGGTTCAAGGGGAAAAAATAATGTAGCTTAACAAATGGCTCCATGACTAAGAGCGTGATCAATATGTACATTTTCAAGATATTATTTAAAAAAAAGTGATCTTATCTCTCTGTCTTCCTGCCTGCCTGTCTGTCTGTCTTTCTATCTGTGTGCCTATCTTTCTATCTGTCTGTGTTTCTGTCTGACTGTCTGTCTGTCTCTTTATTTTCTCCCTCTCTTTCACATATATATTTCTCTAGCCATCCCACTCCCTTCGCCACACACCATTTTGTTTTGCCTTATTTCTGTTTCAAAACCAGCCACAAAACTGATGCATTAAATGCACAATACCACCAACGCATGGGACCGAGCAGAAACAAAGTCAAATACGATTCCCGAGAATTAAGGTTTATTGCAATCTAATACTAGTGATAGGCTTCTCCAGACCAACATTATCTTATCACGTTTTTTCCCATCTTCGTGGTGACACTAGTAATGTCAGCGAAGGTCGAGCTATGTTCCCAGACCCCCACTCGAGAGCAGGATATCCGCCACACTGAAAGGCTTGAATGAAGTGTCAAATATGGGACATTTTTCAATAGGTCTCTCAGCTCTAATATTAACAGCGATCCTGAGAAAAATGGAACCGTTTGTAAAACTAGTTTTTCAGTGATTTGGAATAGCTTGCATTTTTATGCATTGATGTTATATACCTTTTTTTCTGCAATAGAGCCTGTCCCCTCACTATCATCTTTAGAAAACTACCATTTCTTTTATTTATCTTCTTTCTGTTAACAGGTTTTGTTATACCTGGAGGATATTGATTTCCGTAATCAGTAATGTTGTGTATTTATTTTTAGTTTTTGTTTTGTTTGTATTTTTTAGTCCATCTCTTCCTTTTTATCTAAGCTTATTCATTCTTTTTCATTTAACTGTCTATGTAACTATTTATCCATCAGTTTATCGATATAATAATCGACTCTATATAGTCACATTTCTGATCAACTATCTATCTTCTGTTTTAATAAACCATCAATCTGTCTGTATATCTACCTTTCTTTCTATCTATCTCTCTATCTATCTATCTATCTATCTACCTTTCTATATATCAATTTATCTCCCTATCTAACTATCTACCTTCCTATCTATCAAACTATCTACCTTTCTACCTATCTATCCATCTGCCTATCTAACTATCTACCTTTCTATCTACCTATCTCGTTTATGTAACCATTTAATCTATTGATTTAATAATTTGTTTAACCACCGACCTTATACAATCACACTTCAGATATTAGACTATATATATATAAACAAAAACAAAAACATGTTTTCATAGCAAGTGAAAACTGAAGACAGGTTTGTTTGTTTTTTTGTAGTAAAAAACACAAAGAAAAAGAAAAACATGACAAGGGCAAGGGTGAAAGCCTCGAACTGCTTAGGCCTATTAGTTTCACCATTAACGTCCAATGTCACAATGACCTTCATAGTTGGAAATCATGGTTTATGACCCAGTGGGCTGGTGTGTCCGTTGAGAGCTTGTCGTCTGTGTACCACAAATGTAAACCGGAAAGGAGGCTATCGCGATCTGTTCCGGTCACGGAACGAGCTGACCAGGTTACCCTTGCCACCGTGCTACTAATGCCTTCTTACATTATCATGTCCAAACAAAATGAAGAAGAAAAAAAATAGAAAAAATGATGGTTAACGTTGAAAGGGAATCGGAAGATATAGATTATGTAAATAAATAGACGGACAAATATATAGATTTTAGTATATAGGAAGGTTACAGGATTGGATGAATAGATGAACCGACAGACAGACAAACATACAGATGGATGGATAGATAGATAGATAGTAGATAGATAGAAAAATAGACAAGCGCAAAATATATAAATAGAAAACTAAGTAGAATAGAGAGAGGAGGGGGGAGGAGGGACGGAGAGATATATTGATAGATCGAAAGAGTAAACGAGTGAAGTTGAGAACTGAAAGAAAGCAAGAGAGAGAGAGAGAGAGAGAGAGAGAGAGAGAGAGAGAGAGAGAGAGAGAGAGAGAGAGACAGACAGACAGACAGACAGACAGACAGACAGACAGACAGACAGACAGACAGAGACAGAGACAGACAGACAGGCAGACAGAGACAGAGAGAAACAGAGAGAGAGAGAGAGAGAGAGAGAGAGAGAGAGAGAGAGAGAGAGAGAGAGAGAGAGAGAGAGAGAGAGAGAGAGAGAGAGAGAGAGAGAAAGAGAGCCTGACAAGGGTGTGGGGCCGTCACCGAAGAAAAAAAAAAAAAAAGGATTTCAATAGAGAAAAATGTTATAAATCATCTTGTGGATATAGGTGCTCATTGCTGATGTTTTTTTCTAAAACGGTTGATTTCATCCCACATAATCATATTATGGACCTTGACCTACTCTAATCTTGAGCTGTTAATAGTTTTAGGGCGCAATGACCTCGAAGGCAGGGACATTCAGAGGCAACTGGAAGTAGCATGTTTCATACCTCTTTTTCCCGTATGAAGATTATAACCACTGCATTTCGATGCATAGTTAAGCATAAAAAAAAGATAGAGATTAATAATGACATGATATTACGAAGCTTGTCAAGGTATTTTACTTCCTGTAAAAGGGTGTAGGTTTATTTTGATAAGAACTAGATTTTAATGCAACATGAGCGAAAGAAATTAGAAACAAAAGACAAGGAAGAAAAGAAAATGCGCATAGCAAGGCTTAAACTCCCCTTCTCCCCGCTTCTCCCCCTTATTATTTTCTTTTTCTTGAATTATTTAAGGTTGGGCAGGGGATTAAAGAAGTTGATTTTTTTTTAATTGCGATTACGCAAATGGGGTTTAGATGGAAAATCAAAAGAAACATATGTGTTTTTACATAGAATTAGATACAGTAAATGCATTAAAGCTCTATTTAATTTGCAAGGATAACATGAGCGCACCCAATAAAAGACTTGAACAGCAACGACGAAAACGGCCTAAGAATGGCATGGAATTTCGGTCGATGATGCAGTCTACTTCCTCATGGGAAACGTAACATGTCATTGAGGAATGTTATTGACAATGAGCTCTAGATTTAGCTATTGTTATTGATCTCGTCCCAGCCTCGTTCCGTAGGCTTGGCGCTGTCTTGCTGCTTGAGTAATATCGACAAGCAGAAGTGAGTCATGCACTCGTGTGTTCCAGCAAACGGGAAGCGAAAGCTCGTATTCAATGTGGCTCAGTCATGATGCTATGATCAATCAAGATTTTTTTTTTTTTTGAGTACAATTCATCAAGGTTTTCTACATTACCTTCCAAATTGTGTAAGATTTTTTTTACACAACACAAGCTGCCTTTAGTAGTTTACATTTAGACTAAAAGCCATAGTCACTAAGCTTGTCTTGTATAAATTTACGAGTTAGAAACCCATGATAGCTATGACCTCAACTTCGCCCAAACGAAAGAGAGCTACAACTTGACTTTTGAGTCACCGCAAAGTCGCAAACCTACCCCTCAGAAAACTCAGAACAGATCGTGCCAATTAACAATACCTATCAGAAAATCTACATTGCCAAAACTTCCTTTAATGCTCTGATATGTTACATCTCATGAATTCTTTTAAGACAGAAATCAAAAGATATTCTAGCTCAAGAAAATAGAAGGAAAAAAAAAAAAAGAAACCAAAGAAGCGGCTTTATTTTATGCAGGCTCGTTTCTAAAAACTAGACTCAAGTTTATTCATGCATAATATAAAGATATACACATCTAATTCTTACCACAAATTTCCTTTATCTGAAGGTTCATCCAACATACGACAAGTTATCGAAAAAAATGTGATTGACATCAATGATAGAATTACTCTTCACACTTTGCGATTTACATGTTCCCGGATATTTATGGTACTGAAATGATGCATGTTATTTGTTCCATGCTATTTCCTCTTTGTTTGTTTGTTGTTGTTTTTTCTTATCTCCATTCATTGCTTTATTTTGTAAAGAAATTTTCGTTGGTTATACATTCGAAATTCTTTAAATCAAATTTTATAACGATGAGAGCATACTTTCATTGGTTGTGCAGTTTAATACCAAAAATAAAAAGGATCTCTTTTATGGAAGACAGATTGCACAGTTTTTGTTGTTTTCTAAGTCGGAGTGAAGAGATCGGTCAAAGGTAGTCACATCATATAGTCAGGTTCAAACTGAAGGTTTAGTGGACTGTAAAATTTATAAAATAAATACACAAATTCTTCTCGCTCTTTCCTTAAACAGGGTGTGATGGTTGGTATGGGCCAGAAGGACAGCTATGTCGGTGACGAGGCCCAGTCCAAGAGAGGTATCCTCACCCTCAAATACCCCATCGAGCACGGCATCGTCACTAACTGGGATGACATGGAGAAGATCTGGCATCACACCTTCTACAATGAGCTGCGTGTGGCCCCAGAGGAGCACCCAGTCTTGCTCACAGAGGCTCCCCTCAACCCCAAAGCCAACAGAGAGAAGATGACACAGATCATGTTCGAAACCTTCAACACTCCCGCCATGTACGTCGCCATCCAAGCTGTGCTGTCTCTGTACGCCTCTGGTCGTACCACTGGTATTGTGCTCGATTCTGGTGATGGTGTCACCCACACTGTCCCCATCTACGAGGGTTACGCCCTTCCCCATGCCATCATGAGATTGGACTTGGCTGGCCGTGATCTCACAGATTACCTCATGAAGATCCTCACAGAGAGGGGCTACTCCTTCACTACCACCGCTGAGAGGGAGATTGTCCGTGACATCAAGGAGAAGCTCTGCTACGTCGCCCTCGACTTTGACCAAGAAATGCAAACAGCATCGACATCTTCAGCTCTGGAAAAATGTTATGAGTTGCCAGACGGCCAGGTCATCACCATCGGCAACGAGAGGTTTAGATGCCCAGAGGCCGAGTTCCAGCCATCCTTCTTGGGTATGGAATCTGCTGGCATCCACGAGACCACCTACAACTCTATCATGAAGTGTGACGTCGACATCCGAAAGGATCTGTATGCCAACACAGTGTTGTCTGGTGGCTCCACTATGTTCCCTGGCATTGCCGACCGTATGCAGAAAGAGATCACAGCCCTGGCACCTCCCACCATGAAGATCAAGATCATTGCTCCCCCTGAGCGTAAATACTCTGTCTGGATCGGAGGCTCCATCCTGGCTTCCCTGTCCACTTTCCAGCAGATGTGGATCTCCAAGCAGGAATATGACGAGTCTGGTCCAGCCATTGTACACAGAAAATGCTTTTAAAGCAGGATGAATATATAAAAGTCCTTTTTTTGTCATGGTCAAATATATTTTTGAAAGTCAGAGAACGTTGTTTTACAATATTTAAGATATCAGACAGGATGGAATTTAATAGTAAAATGTTTTCAAGAATAAATTGAAAAAAATTATGTTCCTCAAAATGATAATGTATTTTAGTTCAGGAAAATTAAAGTTTCAGATCAAGTAAAAAGTGTAAAATTCATGATGTTCTAACATCTATTTTTGTAAAATTGAATGGATAGCCTTTGTATTGTTAATGGACCTCCAGCTGACATTTGGTTTGTAAGGAAAATTTGCATGACATCGATTGAAAAAAAGACCGACGCCCAGTAAATGTTGGCAAATCTTGACTTTATATTAAATTTACAAGCTAGAATAAATTAAAAGGAATTTGTGGACAATTAGTGATCGTAAGTCGTTTGTCAAGAATTGAAATTGGGTTTCATGTAACAATACAGCTTTGCAAAAGAAATTGAAAATGTGTATTCACAAATTAATTTTTGCAAACAGTGGTTTCTATCACGAAAATCAACTCTCGTTTCGGAAAAAAAATTCTATGATTTTCAACAAATTGAATTTACAATAGGACAAACCTACTCCAGCACACTAGTTGAGTTTTCAGTGCTTCTCTCCGTCGTTCTACTTATTACTGTCGGATTCAAAATATCACTATGGGCGTTTTCTTTGGCACAGCCCTGTTTCACTCCATTATACTGTCAAAACTGCTCTATTTTAAAGCTAAAAAATACGCTCTTTACCACCCTTAATGCATTATTAACTTTAAAAAAAAATCACAACAACAAACATATCAGTTCACTGTAACTAGATGAGAGAGACAGATATCAATTTAAACAGAAACAATACCTAAACCATTTCAATTCAGAAATATCACTATCATTATCCCTAAGATAAACCACTCATTATTCTATGCCCTTGATTCCTTTTGGGTAGAGAGCGCCGACGGTTACCATGATATTATTTCACTTATTCCCCCTTCTTTTTTAACCCGTATTACTCCTGTCTTTGTTAAGATGTCATCATTACTGTGGTCATAGTATTACAACAACCCAATTTGCCTAAACTTTTGGATATTTCTTTTTTAACTAATCAGCCATTATTGATTAAATTTTTATCATAAAACCAATATAATCTTTTATATCGCCTGCTCCAGCTTTATCATTCACTTGAAGCTTTTAACTTCCCATCGTCATTTCCTCTCCTCTCTTTCTTGCCGAGTGAATCATGTCTTCAGTGTTTGTTCCGACCAAAACCTTTATGTCATTAAGTTATTGGACTTGCATTGTGCTCTTATATGCCTTAAAATTATCTTATCTATTGTGTTCTATTAAATTTCAAATAAAAAATTAACAAGAATTTGATCAATTTTTTATTGATTTTTTTTTTTGTTTCTTCACAACACAGCTTGGATAAACAGTTATATTTTTCAACTAAAATTCAGTGAACATTCATTTCAAAAACCAGATAGATGAAATATACATATAAATAAAATGAATGACAACAACAAAACATCAAATAACGGCTGTTAGCGCTAGACAGAAACAGGAAGGCAATTATGTGGAAGCGTAATAAATGGTGAAAAAAATCCAAGCAAGAACATCCGGAATGTTTTGGGAAGAGGGCAAGGGGATTGCAGCGGTGGAGGATAGAGAATATTCTGAAATCCCATCTCTAGGAAAAGAACATCCTGATCTAAAAAAAAATATTAATAAAATCAAGGGCGCATCGCAGTCCTTCCACTCAACTGAAACCGTGGGTGAAGATTTTCGTTCACAAAAGAACAGGATTTGCAACATCACACAGAATTCAGTCTCGTCTCTTCCATTGAATGAAGCGAATCTAGCCATATCACTAAAGCAAAACTTGAATGTTGGATTAGATTGTTTGGCAATCCGTTATTGAAAAAAAAATATCAGGGCTTTTCTTCCTCTTAGAAGAAGCAGAGAGAATAATTATAGACACATGATGTCTTAGCTATTCTATCTTGAAGAAGATTATCTTGAGCTGAGGGGAATGCTGCACTGAGGTTCTTAACGTTAAGCTGACCCACTTGACTGTTTGGGTCAGGATCTCGAGCCGAATATAGCCGTTGCGGATTTCGGAGGTTACGCCTTCTCAGATCACATCAACCACTTGCTTAGGGATGAAACTTTTCAAGTTGCCAAGATTTTACACATACCCCACACAGAGGGAGAGAGAGAGAGAGAGAGAGAGAGAGAGAGAGAGAGAGAGAGAGAGAGAGAGAGAGAGAGAGAGAGAGACAGACAGACAGACAGACAGACAGACAGACAGACAGAGAGAGTTAAATAAGGAAAAAAATCACTTCAAGGAATTATGGGACTGGTGATATCGAAATAGGCGTGAGGACGTTATGGAAGAATAAAGAAGAAAATATCTTTATGAACAAAAATGAA
>JAWDGP010002498.1:537500-680000 GCA_033675545.1 Elysia crispata
CCCTTGATATCCACAAACACTCTATTCTCAAGTTCGAGTCCCACACCGTTGAGAGTTTGGGATCTCTTCGTTTCAATTCCGCCCTGTCGGAAAGGGGATTGATGCAACAAAAACAAAAAACAAAACAAAAAATTAGCAGATCATGGAGTGTAGAGCTAATCAAACAACAGAACAGACGATTGAGAGTTCCTTACCTGGAAGGAGTATAGTTTGATTGGCATCGTCGTCTACAACATAATGATCACCATGAAACCCCCAGCCATGAAGTATCACAAAGGGTGAGCTTAAAATGGTGCGGATCTAAACCGAGGCTTTCCAATCTAGGTACCTCCGGTATCAGTGACCCAAACTTATCCATCGGTGGCGCGTTCACGAAAACGATGTAAGGCACTTTGCATCTCAGAGTAGACGCTGTAACAACAAAAGGCATGGAACAAAGCCTTTTCCCATTTTCTACGTCTCTCACTCTTTACCTATTTCAACTCCTTTAACTTATAAGTCTCAGTGGAGGCGATCGACTAGGGTGTATAGGAATTGTGTGAATTGAAAATTTAATCATTCAAAGTAACCAGAATAGAAGGACGCTTAGAAATTTTGTTTTGTTCATTTTACTCCGCAGTACCTGCCCCTTCTCCCAGCCTTTCTACACACACAGCTCCCCTCGCTTTTCTCCTCCCTCTTTAACTCACAAAAAAAAAAAACCCACATAAAATACACTGCACAACACTTAGTATTACTTAGTCAAAAGTCTTTTAAGTACTTTGTTTTGATGTTTTCCTCAGTTTCAGGTGTTTTCGAAATATTAAGATGTTTCCCAAGTTCCGTGTTCCAGATGTCTTCAGCATCGAAACTTTTTGTTGCTCTTTTTTGTCCAATGAACATAGAGGCACTTAGTATGACTCATTGAAGATGACGCCAGCTCTGAGCAACGAAGCTGTGTTCGCTTTGTTTATTCATCTCCGAGATTCTCATTTATCATTTTGAGATTTGGAAGGTCTCTGACCGTCTCTCTCATCAGATTCACAGCAAAGAGGAGGAGAGAAGAGAGAAGCTGGAAGATTTTTAAGTCTACAGAATAAATGTGGAGCTCTTGAAGGATTTAATTTATGGATGCTTTCTGAATCTTTCTCATCCATTTCCTCTCTCTCTCTCTCTCTCTCTCTCTCTCTCTCTCTCTCTCTCTCTCTCTCTCTCTCTCTTTCTCTCTCTCTCTCTCTCTCTCTCTCTCTCTTCTCTCTCTTTCTCTCTCTCCACTCACTGCCTCCCGTCTATTTCTCCCTCTCACATACACACTCTCTCTTTCTAAACCTCCCCCCTTCCCCCTCTAAACCTCTATTTTTTCCATAGTACACAGAGATATGCTTATCTTTTTAAGTCTCTTACCCACGCTTATATGAACTTCCTGGTTGTTCTTCTACATGTTTGTCTCACTATCTGATTCTAGTGGTGTGTTAATTTTTCTTTGAGTTTGCCTGAGTGTGTATCTCTTTCTGAGTAACTATTATTTTCAATTTCCCACAACTTTTCCTTGGTGTTATTAAACTTTTCAAGTCCTCTTGCTGCTGTTAGTGTTACTGCTGCATATCCTCCTCCTCCTCCTCTTCCTCCTCCTCCTCCTCCTCCTTCTTCTTCTTCTTCTTCTTCTTCTTCTTCTTCTTCTTCTTCTTCTTCTTCTTCTTCTTCTTCTTCTTCTTCTTCTTCTTCTTCTTCTTCTTCTTCTTCTTCTTCTTCTTCTTCTTCTTCTTCTTCTTCTTCTTCTTCTTCCCCTTTTCCCTTTCACTGACTTTCTGTTTTAGTATATAATGAAACCATCATATGCTCTGTATTTTGTTTTGATTTTTAATTTGCCAACAAAGTGCAGTTTGTCGTGCAAAGGGTCCTCCGCACGATTTTTAAAATAAGGACAATTCAAATCTAGTGGAAGTCATCAAGCACGACTCCATGTCACGAGTTACAAAGGCAAGATAACCCTTTTTTTTTTTCTAATTGGCACGATCACCACCGTTTACCTGTTTTACTTAGTGACATCCAGTCTCCACTGTTGTGCTCTCTGTTCCAGTGATATTGTAGCTTCTATCATAACTAACATCTCACTAGATCTACTTTTTCATAACAATACCACTAATAAAAAGCCGTCATATCGCTTTAATAATAATATGGTTGAAAAGTTTAGATATACAGTGAATAATATGACAATAGGAAGATTCTTATTTTCATTATTCTTTTAAGAAATAAATGAAGGTATCATTTTAAGCCTACGAGTTAAGACTTTAAGATGTACCGGTAAAGTTTCGCTTTTGCCTGGAACTCTTATTGCTCGCAAACTCAAAAAAAAAAAAAAAAAGAAAAAAAAACCCAGTTAATTCTGTGCGTCTCAATATTTTTGAACACTTGTTCTCATGTTACGAATTTCCGCAAAACTTACGTAGAGCTGCACTGTCTTGTGGGAAATCATACAGCCCTTAATTGCAACCCACTTGATGATGAACGTTTAAAAAAAATTACAATTAGACTGAGATATTACAAAGTTAGATAACTGCACCTACTGATAGAGCGATACACTGGCTTGTATTCAATCTCCGGTTGGGCCATTAATTTGATGGTGGAGTTGGATCGATCCTACTCTCTGCTCGGCCTAACAGTAACAGTCATCGTGTCCGCATAAGAATCTTAAAGATTGTGAAAGTAAAAGAAGAGGCAAGCAATATCTGTCCTCTTGATCTGCCTCAATATTTTAGTCAAGTCGAGCTGGCTCGAGGTGGCACAGAGGAAAATACAAATCCACAAACAAATGAAACCCAAAGTCTGTGAATAGAGTGACTTAGTATGACGTAATTCTTGGTTCTAAACAACTCAAGAACAACAGGAGCGGGATCGCTGAGCGATCTCAGCTGTACGAGTGGAATTTGACTCACATTACAACATGTCCAATTAGAACAAAATTGTCTTTAGTCTTAATACTCACGGAAACCCTTTTGCTGTTGCGTGGCGATACATTGTTTCAGTCAAGTAATTGAACACTGTAAAAGGGAAGTGACATCAGGATTCATTCTCCCTATGTGGATCACGGGGCGGCTAGAATGTCACTGACCTAGTATACAAAATAATTTTTTGAATAACATGGTAAAAATTCGTTCAGGCTGAGTCACCTCGTGTATCTTCTGATAACAATCAGGACAAGTGATATCTGAGGCCGCACATACACACGCGCGCCATTAATCTAATCTTGTTTTCTGTTTGCTCCATATGTGACACAACAGCTTTATGAGAATATTATGGGTTTTTTTTTGCTTTTAGTTACATTAAACTCCTATAGTCACCATCAGACATAAGATTAGTGAGAGAGAGAGAGAGAGAGAGAGAGAGAGAGAGAGAGAGAGAGAGAGAGAGAGAGAGAAAGAGAGAGAGAGAGAGAGAGAGAGACAGACAGACAGACAGAGAGAAAGAGAGAGAATAAATTATATCGGCATCATGTCGGCATGAGTCATCATTATGCATTCACTTCATACAGTCCGCAATCCAGACAAGTCATCACCAATTTTTACCTATCGAACAGCTCCCTTTTTTAGACTTTGACTTTATGTACTTCCCCGAGCTTATGCTAAAATACAAAGAACTAAATATTGCAAACAACGACTAACTTCCCTTTAATCAATACTTCTAAATGTTCAAATCAGCCGAACTGTCTTTCACTATCAGTTTCAAACGGTGAAGTCTATGACTAATCTTATTATAAAAGCTTTGCGGGTTGTGATAGGGGCAATGTTTTCTAACCTTGTTGGGCTCGGCTGGTTATTTAGATCACTCGGATGTCCATGGCAGAGGAAAGAGCATTCCGGTTCTGATTCATAACACGACTGAGGAACTCTTATGAAGCGAACGAATCAAAGAAGAAGAAAGAAAGAAAGAGATAGTCAAAACTAAATTATTTTACAAAGAACCAAAAAGTTGCGTTTAAATTCTAATTAAAGGAAAACAAAAAAAAATCAATCAACAATGATTGAATATGATTTATACAATAGCATGATTGTGGGGAAAGCTTGTACATTTAATCTTATGCAGGGCTTTTGAAGATGGGGCAGTTAGTGATCTATTATTAGTTAATGTAATGCGTCACTGGGGGATGTAAACAAGGATTACTTAGTGCCAGTACTGATGAAAAAAATAAAGGAAAGTGGATATTTTATATTTCAATACATGTATAACACACCTTTTCATCACCTTCTAACCCCCCCCCCCCCCTCTTTACCACTATCTTTTTTCTGGTTTTTTTTTTTTTTTGTCGGGTCCGATAACTGTTGAAATTTAGCACATGTTTTAGTTGTGCCTTTTCTGCACCTCAAGCTGGTAGTTCACTAGATCAATTCTGAATTTCGCATACTTTTGTGCACAAATTTAAAAACTTAAAGCAAAATTGCAGTTGCTTTGATCTTACGCTCTTGTGTTTATTTTATTTTCAAATACTTTCGATCTTTATCCCTTTTTTTTTTCAACCGATTTACATATGAACATTCGGTACGGTAGTTCAAGAATTTTAAAAACAATTTAATTTTGCTTGGCCTTGTATAAAATTCGACAAATATTGTGAGCCAAATTTTAATCCTCTGGCACAACAAAACTGATTTCCTTTCATTTCATAAGCTCATTTGTTTTCATATCAAGTTCCAAATCTGCATAACAGAATAATATTATAAATGCTCTGAAAAAATTCATGTCAGTTGGTATGAGAACGATTCTCGCCTTGGCAGTCGAACTTGACCTGTTTGTATCATTTTCCATTTTTGCCGGCCATGTGATACTGTGAACAAATCCAATTATAGTTTTGGCAGCAGATCAAGCAAAGGAAAGAAACAACGAATGAGCTAATTACAGAGGTAAAAATCTTTTGAAAACAATTTACCATTTTCGTCCTGCATTTATAGAGAATGATGTAGAAATAAGTATACTTTTTACAAAATCACTAATTAAATGGATAAATGGTTTTAATTTAATCATTGTTGAACTCATCAAAACTGGTCGAGATGACATGGACTTAAGTAAAGCAGTGCAAAATTTTCATACTAATACAGAAAAAAATTGTGATGTCAAAATTGGCTCTTAATAATCAGCTTACAATGAGCTATCTTCACATTTCTACCTTGCTCTTTCATTTTCCTCTCCGCCTCTTCCTACACACACACACACACACACATTACTTATGCTGTAGCCTGCCCAACAATAATGTGTTTTGTCGGTCACCTTACCGCTCTTGTTGATATGCAAAAACAACCCATAAGTGGTCAAGTCCAAAAGCCACAGTCAATAAAATGCAAGCAGGTAACCGCTGGCCGTTCACCAAATGCGGTCTAGGTCCACACCCATGCTTGTATCATACATGTGACGTCTTTGTACCACCGGCAGAAAGATCAATGTTATTATAGTAGTGTAAAGATTTTGACTTTACTCACTCCTCTAATCTTTTTGTTTTTCTAAAATGCGCACCACACAAAGGGAAATACAAATAGTTTCCTTATCCATTGAGGCATTCTTCATTATTTCTGCATGAGAACTGTAAAGGATTATACTTATAGTGGGAGCAACAACAATAAAAGATTGAGACGTAAAAAAATAGTACACTTCTGGGTGAATTATTTTGTTTGAAATACCCTAACTATTTTTCGATAGTGACAAGATTTTCGATGATCTGATCGCGCTTAGTTGTTTACTTAGCCAAAAACTACACAAAATCTGTGACAACCACTACGTAGGATATACAGATAAAATGTCTAATAAAATGCATAATTTCAAACTTTTTTTCAAAATTAGTACAAATTTGCATTGGACCATCAGATTTTAGGAAACTTTTTTTTTCATAGAAAACAAAACAAAACACCCCTAATCTTTTAATTCATACATAATTAGTTTTCTAACGGATTATCCAACGCTCGAAATAGATCCGTTTAGAACATACCTATGTTCTCCTACGCATTCTTTATAAGCAACATTCTCTCCCTTTTGTTTTCTCTTCTCTCTCTCTGCTACCTTGCAGAAATATGTCTCTGTTCAAGGGTCTTCAAAACTTGATTTCTTTCATTGTTATTCCTGCAGCCATTCAAACTTTTTTAAACACTTGGATCTATAGGAAAGCGATATCAGGCATGAGAATATTGAGTGAGATTTTATTCAACTTCGCACATGGAGAGACCGGCTGCCCACATTATCTTTGATTTAAAAAAAAAATGAACTCTTGATGAACACTTTATATTACAGAAAATGTTAGCGCGGATAAATACCGATGAGGTTTCTAAAGTCTATGTAAAAACCACTTTGGGAAACTTTGAGGGTGAAAAATAACTAGATCAAGACCGTGGCTCTCCGTCAAGTCAAGAAATAGATGAGGTCCAACTTCCTTAGCAGGTAACTCAGCCAGGGATCGAGCCGATGACACCCTGCCAGTCGCACGCTCTACCAACTAGGTTTAAAAATGGTGAATTAAACGTGGACCTAATTTGCTTTTAAATTGACAACGTATTGAAAGCGTTAGAGACGGGTTCAAATCTGACCCTTTTTTTTTTGTAGAGTGTTTTACAAATAAAACCTGGTAAGAAAGTTTTCCTTTCAGCACCCTCTAAGCCATTCTATTTCTGACACAAAAATTCAATATGCCAATTACACAAGAACTTTAAAAAATGTACACATTATAATTGTATTAAACAAGAAAGGAAAAATAACTAAAATGAATAGGGACTAAAAAACCAACCAACCAAACAAACAAAAATGAAACCGACTGAAATAAAGATGAAGTAAAATAGAAGCAATTAAGCTGAAGCGAAGAAATTGAGAGATAGAACGACAGGCAGGCGGGCAGATAGACGGACTACTAGAGTGAATGAAAACGAGGGCTCTTTCATAATTAACCGAAAAGTGCCTGTAAAATCCGCATTTTTTATGCTATCAACAAAATTCTTGCACGTGTTCATACCTTGACTCGTCCTTCATTTCTCTACGTAACAGCCAAGTCTGTCAACACACTTCTGCCAACGCCGCACCATGGAATAGATACCCTCTCGGAAGAAACTTCCGTCAAGGTTTTGTAGCCATTTCCGCACATGGTCAACAAGCTCTTCATCGTCATCAAAGCGCTTTCCTGCCAGCTCACGTTTCAGTGGCCCAAAGAGGTGATAATCAGATGGTGCGAGGTCTGGACTGTGTGGTGGGTGTGGCAAAATCTCCCATCCATATTTCTCTAGCCAACCTTGCGTCACTCGTGCTGTGTGGGGTGTAGCGTTGTCGTGTTGCAAAATGACCCCCTTGGTCAACTGCCCTGGGCGCTTTCTGCGAATGGCCTCCCTAAGCTTGTCAAGAGTTTAGCAGTACCTTGCAGCATTGATTGTTTCTCCAGGTTGTAAGGTTTCGAACAGAAGAACACCACGACTGTCCCAGAAAACAGTTCCCATTATTTTCTTTGCTGACCGCATGACTTTGAATTTCTTCGCGACAGGTGAGGATGGATGTTTCCATGTCATCGAATCTTGCTTTGTTTCTGGGGTGCAATGATGCAACCAAGTCTCATCACCGGTGACTATGCTGTCAAGAAAAGTCACATCGTACCCTAGAAAGTCTCCGCCGGCGTTGGCAGTATGCCCGTGAACCCTGCGTGAGCTCTTGCTTCTTCTCAAAAGTTCCCTGCAGATGTCCAATCTTTGTTCTTTATGATTGTCTGTCAATTGCTTAGGAACCCATCTTGCGCTGACTTTTCTGTAGCCAAGTTCATCAAATACAATTCTATGGGCAGAAGTTTCCGAAATTTCAAGACTGCTTGCGATTTCATGAAGTTTCAACCTCCTGTCTTGACGAATAATCTCATCAACTCGCTTCACATTGTCTTCTGACGTCGCAGTTATCGAACGCCCTCTCCCTTCCCTGTCTGTCAAGTCGGAATGGCCGGCTTCAAACAAATTACACCAGTGATAGACTTGTGTACGGCTTATAACAGGCTCACCATATACACTCTGAAGTTCTTTATGAATTTCGGTAGGGTTCAGACTTTTGGCGTTCAAAAAACGTATGACAGCTCTGATTTCCTCCTTTGACCAAGTTTCAAGGTGGGCCGCCATCTTTAAAATCGTCTAGACATTCATTGTGCAAAATGATGCACTTCATAATTTCTGGGAATATTTGTAAGGAAATAAGGAATATCATGTCGTTTACAGAATTAAAAAAGCTCCACTGGTTACTGAGCAATGGGCATTTTTCGGTTATTTCTGAAAGAGCCCTCGTAGCTCAAATCAAATGTTAGTTAAAAAAAAAAAAGATTTTACCAAAAAAAAAAAACAAAACAAAAAACAAGCAAACAAACAACAACAACAAAAAACTTGGTAACTGCAAGTTTGAGCAATTTTCGCTCCATAAATTTTGCAAGGAATCGTAATTCGTTTTTCAAAGAGCGATCCATCCAGGTGCCGGTGATACGATACACAACATTACGAAGCACCAGTATTAGAGTAAGCAGCAAGCACTACAGGTAGTGGGTGGCAGGTTTTACGCTGTTGCGTTTAGGCAACGCGATTTTGTTCGGTGAGAGTTCTCTGGCCTGTCGGACACCGATAACAATGGTTCGACATACATTCAGAACTACATGGATGTTGGTTGCTGTTTCAAAACCAGTTTTATTTCGAATATCCCGGGACTTGGACTACATCTAGGTCAATGGATAAAATCCATCATTCAGGACATCGACATTAGTGACCGACGCAATACAATAGGGAGTTCAAGAACTTTCAGTTTCTAGGATAACGTTATTAGACCATTGTTTTCTCCCAATAAAGACAAAACATTTAGGTCGTGACATAGCTGCATGAATAAAGTGGTTAAAGGCAGGCTGAGGACACCATACCAGCAAACAACACACCAGATTGTGACACGCATAAACTAGTGAGTGACACGTTGCCTCACTTGTCTGAACAGTTGAATGTGTGGCACAGCACTATTAAAATGGGTTAAAAGTTGACAAGCAACAGATGTGCTTGCAGAGAAAAAACACAGTCATTTCCAAGGTTTATGATTAAGATTATTATTGCACTTCAACGCTGTTTATTGTTAAGGTTCAGGTTTCATATATTTTGAATAAATTTCATAGGCGAACCATTTCTTCTCCCCTCTCCCAATCTATTAAAAAAAAAAAAAAAAAAAACCACGAACGAGTCCCGTGTATAAACCCACTTTCAAAAACGTCATCTAGCCTAGTGTTGTCATGCTTTTACGTTGTTTAAAGTGACCGTGTTTCTAAAATTAGAGCAGCATGCGCTGCTTACGCAGCCAGTTCATCTACGCTCAAATCTCTATTTCTCTCGTTCTCTTCCTCTCTCTTCTCTTCTTTCTCTCTGAGTGTGTTATCTAGTCTCTGGTATAGTGGCTGTCTCTTATCTTGTTATTGAGGTTCAAGGGTCTTTCTGTCACTCACTCCACTAGTTCTTCAAAAGGTTAAAACTACTTGAGTGTCCCAGATGACTTGACGTGTACTGTAAGACAATCGCAAGATAGGGTGGGGTTATGTTGGGTGGGGTGCAGCGACTTAGAGCAACAAAAGCATAAACAAGTCAAATTCACCTCAACTTTCATTGTAATGCAATAAAGCCTGCGCATTTTTTGCCGGCATAGAGGGCAAGTGCAAACACTATTTCAAACGATTAAATTCATTGAAACAATCCATAATTTTACCCATAACGTTTTGGTAGACCTTAGAATGGATTTTTTTTTTCCTTAGTGATTCTCAGGATAATTTTCTTTTGTAAAACAGCGCCAATCGCCAATGCAAAATGTAAGCTCCGTTGAAACAAAGCACTTAGAAAACAATACAACTTTTTTTTCTTCTCAAGCGTATGCATGTGTCGCTAAATTTTGTCCAAAATAAACTCTCTGTAGATCCAATATTTCCGTGCAAATTGAATTATAAGGCAGTGGCTATATTCATAGTATTGAGCTTTGCAAGTTAAAAAAATTACGTCCATCCTCAACTCTTTGTTCATTTGAGGATTTTTTTTTTAAATTCGTCAAGGTCTTTGTGACATCAATTCACTTTCAGCCAGAGCATGCATCATTTCATGTAGACTACTTCATGCTTGTTCCACATTCCTCACTTTGTTTCTTTCGCTCAAGCCTAAGTTTATCCTTCACTAGACCTAAACTAGAATAGTATTAATGTTTGGAGCTTGTATTCACACGCGCATACTCTTGCATAATTTTACTCTTTAAGCTAAAGGGCAATGAACTTTGCAAAATTCACTGCTGCACACTGCACAAGCAGGTAGTAAAGGTTTCCCTTGTGCTTTATTCCCTTAAAGCATTAAATGACACGTACAATCTGACATCAGTCTGCTTCCTAGTCTCCAGAATATTTACAACCATCCAAACATATCTATTGATGCTTTTAGTATTGAGATTTGTCAATATGATGGAAAATTTTTGGATTGATCAAGAATGGTTTGATTTTTGAAGGCTGGAATTTATTATGTCCAAAATCAGAACGAGAATAGAACACTGCATGTTTGTAAACACTATTGACATGTAATGGTGCCGTAATATTATATACCATCCCCCCCCCCCCCCCTAAAAAAAAGTGAACAAAAAAGAATAATGTTTCACGTTATACCTCCATACACCTAAGTGAAGATAAGTTTTTCATTGTTGGGAAAGGCTACCAAACGGTGCCTTTTGGTTGCGTGCTATTCATTCTCTCTCTCTTACTCACTCACTCCCCCCTACACTCCCCACCCCCCCAAAAAAAAAAAAAAAAAAAAAAAAAACCATTAACAGGAACAACGCTTTCTCAGTTTCAACTAACCCTAAAATCCCGCTTATGGTAGACTGGTCTTGCAAATACGCATAGTTTCACACTATAAATAAATTACTAATTTACCGGTACTATTGAATTGTTCTACCTGCCTATTACTCAATAACGCTGTTTGCTAGGCTACTGGAAAATTTGACATGTATGCAAAGCATTACTGGCACAATGTAGACCTGGCTGCCGTGGCTGGGAATAGAATTTTGTTTTTTGCACATCAGATAATCTACATATTTCGTGATTCTGAGACATGAACATTCTTCTACTAATGTATTCTCAGTCACCCTAAATCCACGACTACAAAATATTAATTATTCTACACTCTACAGCTATGATTTTGCTTACGCTTGTAAAAACTAGGGTAGGCCTGAGCTGTGCTAGATCCCCTTGGGCCAAGGTCTTGAGACACTTAGCCTTGCGGGTCATGTTCGCAAAACTATAACAAGGAGGGTGGGTTGAGGGCGACTCTTCGTGTAGGTTCAAATTGGTTTTGATAAGGAAGGAAAGAGACAGAGAGGAGGGGGAGGGGTTGAAATGAAAGGTGAAGGCGTCGACAGGCGAGGAGAAAGCGAGGGGACAAGCCAATGGGCAGGAAGCAAGAACCCACCACTCCCCCTCACTGCTCATGCTAAGTTGCCGGGCATGGCGACGGAGAGCATAGCGACAACCATCGATCGTCACAGAGAAGCGCCTTTCGCCAAATATGGTCATACAGGGAAACAATTTCCAAGAAAACAGTAGTACGCCGGCTCCTTTTATGGTAAACGCTCACATTGGCTTAGTCACAGGCTGAAGAGACATTTTTTGTACTGGCAAAACCAAGTAGGAAGCTCAATAAAAACAGCCCCAGAAACGGAAACGCTTCATTCAAGCACTTTACCGAGCAGCAGAAGCTACGAAACTTTTCACCTCCTTGTTTTACGTTCATAGTTTATCTTAACTAACTCCATATCTCATCATGTGTGACGAGGATGTTGCCGCTCTTGTTGTAGACAATGGCTCCGGCATGTGCAAAGCCGGGTTTGCCGGTGACGACGCCCCCAGGGCCGTTTTTCCATCCATCGTTGGAAGACCCCGTCATCAGGTAAGATTTAATCATTTACGAACTATTAAATCTCAAAATTCTTCTCTCATATAATTGCTGTATAGCAAACATCATAGATTGAAACCAACGACCCTTGAAACTCCATGTCGAGAATTTAAAGCTTTGAAAGTTCACTGGCTTTCTTAATTAAATGTTCATGATACCTGTTCAGTGCAGCCTATTTGGTTCTATGAAAGAGGCTTAATTATTGTGGGCTCGAGTTGATGCAGTTGAAGCTCCTTAATCAAATTCCACTTTCTCTTTGTGCGATTCCCTTCATGCATATTTTATAGAATTTATTTAACCTTGGCCATGTTTAACAAGCCTTGCCTTGTCCCTATTTGATTGTAATCCTTTTTTTCCCCACATTGCGAGCGTAAGGTCTGAAAGGGTATCAGAGGTCGCTTAAAACCGGCCATTATTGCTAGAACTATTCCGTGGAGAAAATGAAGACTGAATTCTTAACTATTAAATACAAAGTTCATTATGTAAAGCTTTTATTGAACAGACTATCTAATCCACTTTTCTCTGTTTTTAACGCTTGGACATAAGGTTTGCAATGAAGATGGACACCACAATTATTTCTTTATGATAAATTAAATAGAATCTATTTTATTCGATTGCCAGGGTGTGATGGTTGGTATGGGCCAGAAGGACAGCTATGTCGGTGACGAGGCCCAGTCCAAGAGAGGTATCCTCACCCTCAAATACCCCATCGAGCACGGCATCGTCACTAACTGGGATGACATGGAGAAGATCTGGCATCACACCTTCTACAATGAGCTGCGTGTGGCCCCAGAGGAGCACCCAGTCTTGCTCACAGAGGCTCCCCTCAACCCCAAAGCCAACAGAGAGAAGATGACACAGATCATGTTCGAAACCTTCAACACTCCCGCCATGTACGTCGCCATCCAAGCTGTGCTGTCCCTGTACGCCTCTGGTCGTACCACTGGTATTGTGCTCGACTCTGGTGATGGTGTCACCCACACAGTCCCCATCTACGAGGGTTACGCCCTGCCCCATGCCATCATGAGATTGGACTTGGCTGGCCGTGATCTCACAGATTACCTCATGAAGATCCTCACAGAGAGGGGCTACTCCTTCACTACCACCGCTGAGAGGGAGATTGTCCGTGATATCAAGGAGAAACTTTGCTACGTCGCCCTGGACTTCGAGCAGGAGATGCAGACAGCCGCCACATCCTCCTCCCTGGAGAAGAGCTACGAGCTTCCCGACGGTCAGGTCATCACCATTGGAAACGAGAGGTTCAGGTGCCCAGAGGCCGAGTTCCAGCCATCCTTCTTGGGTATGGAATCTGCTGGCATCCACGAGACCACCTACAACTCTATCATGAAGTGTGACGTCGACATCCGAAAGGATCTGTATGCCAACACCGTGTTGTCTGGTGGCTCCACCATGTTCCCTGGCATTGCCGACCGTATGCAGAAAGAGATCACAGCCCTGGCACCTCCCACCATGAAGATCAAGATCATTGCTCCCCCTGAGCGTAAATACTCTGTCTGGATCGGAGGCTCCATTCTGGCCTCCCTGTCCACTTTCCAGCAGATGTGGATCTCCAAGCAGGAATATGACGAGTCTGGCCCATCCATCGTGCACAGGAAGTGCTTCTAAATGACACAAAGACTCTTTAAAATCAAACTCAAAGACCCTTAATAGTTTCTTATGCTCTGCCCTTATTATCTTATCCTACGCACTTTTCTTGAATTTAACATGAAGGTTCCCTAAGCAATCATCTAGTTACATACCCGTGAGACAAGATTTGTCGTATGATTTGATAATTAAATGCTCAAAGAGACTTGCTGACCAACTAAGTTATAACTCTGCTGAGTGTAAAACCAAATGCATCCAAAGATCTGAAGCCCATTTCAAGAGGTGCTAATGGGGAAACTTATTGATCTGATCCTCTGTTCTTTAAACCAATTGCTTATGTTGCATTTATAATGTATATTGATTGTTCATTATTGTATTTTTATACAATGAATAAAACTGAAATGCCACCAGCTTGTTTTGTTTCCTATATTATGTGAAATGTTGATTGATGAGGAATTGAGGCAGATGCTGTGCGCTTTTTTCCTTTGTGCGAACGTCTAAAATATGATGCTGCCTTTCTGGCCGATTCCACATAGGCCAATAGACTCGTAGTGCCTGAAGGTGGCGCGCCAAAGAAAGAATTTGCTCTTTTGAAGTCGAGCTGGTCTTGTACTTTGGATAACATGTCTTCAATGGGCCTGGGGCATAACTTGATTTGAATTTAGATGCTTGCCCGATACTAAATTATTGTAAATACATGTATTTTTTGCCTGACTTGGCTTAAACTGAGCATTGCAAACACCTCATTTCAAATATAAATCTTTGAGAACTCGACTACTGTAGAGGCTAGGGTTTGTATTTTTGTTTTTTTTATTTATACACGGGTCACCACTTCCTTTGATATTATAAATTGACATAACTTTCGCAAAATTTCATATGGGACCTCACTAAAGGGGGAAAGTGTTCGTTTAACCAAGGGATATAGGGGTAAAATGAAATGGCACAAAGAGAAAATCTGCCTAACGGAGGCTAATTTGTTCAATCGATCTCGAAATTCAATTAAATCGCCCCTTTCGTCCTTGCAAAGGAAAAATCTACATAAACAAAGGAGGCCGAGACTAAAGTAAAGGACGACTCCGAGCACAAATACTTGCTAAATTCTAACAACTCGTTTCATTTTATATGTATTTTAACTGAGTAAAAATAAATGCTGCAATGTATATAGGTCGATAATAATAATTTCAATTCCAAGATAAATTGATCTAGGACTAGAGGTAGAACAGAATGGTCTCCTTGAACTTAAAGGAAAGAAGCATTTTCAAATTATTTTTTGGACGTGGTTGCAAGCCGTACCGTAGAGATAAAATTTTGAAAAACCTATTCTACAAACGGGCATATCAGAAGCCCGAAGTTTTTTTTTTTTAATGTTCGAGATACGGTAACTAACTACATGGGCAAATTTGGAGTAGTGGATATACCTGTAAATTTAATCCATCTTTTCTGTTTTTCATGTTTAATTTTTTTTCGTTTAAATTTGGTTAACCGGAGACTCTCGTCACTTTTTTTTTTTACCCTTGTTACACAATCATATTCTGAAAGTCATGAAGAAAAGGACATGGCAATTATAATTCCAGTGGACATCGTTTCGCTGAAAGCATTGATGATATTATGATCATGACTCAAAACTTTTCACTTTTCTAGCCTTTTTTTTTTAACGGTTGACGGTTGATTCGAATAGCAGACTTACCACTGCTTGTACTAGGCTACAAAATACATGGAATCGCGTGTTCGTTCAGGTTTATGTATAAATTAGTTCAGCTGGACATTTCACAAACAGAAAGTAGAAATTACAAAGGCCTATGGAGGTAATGATTGTTTTGAGGTATTGCAATTTACGCATGCACATTAATTCGAGCATCCACTAATTACAGTTCATGTACGTAAATTGATATAAAAGACAGACGATACGAATAATAATGGGCGAAAAAAAGCAAGAGAGAGAAAACTGTATATATGTACATGTACATGAATGCTGACCAAATGATGCAATTCACGTCCATTAGTTAAAAAAAAAACAAAAAACAAAACAGTTAAAAGAATAAATAGACACATGTTAATAATTAAACATGTAATTATAATTACGTTTATAATAATACAACTGCAATAACAACAACAACAACGATGTCGACGATAAAAATAATAATAATAATAATAATAATAATAATAATAATAATAATAATAATAATAATAATAATAATAATAATAATAATAATAATAATAATAATAATAATAATAATAATAATAATAATAATAATAATAATAATAATAATAAGAAGAAGAAGAAGAAGAAGAAGAAGAAGAAGAAGAAGAAGAAGAAGAAGAAGAAGAAGAAGAAGAACGACGACAACAACAACAACAACAACAACAGCAATAATAACAATTAATAATAATAATAATAATAATAATAATAATAATAATAATAATAACGATGACTATCATAAAAGATTAATAAAGAAGAATGGGTAGTACTAGTAGTAGGGGTTGCGCTGCCTACTGTAGTGTTAAAACTCTTGCAGAGATTTCAACTACATGTACAATGTACATGTATATCCCGCCAATCAATTATGTTAAGCTTTTTATGTTTTCCTAGTTCCAGTTGAGACAGCTGAAGAATAAAAAAGAAACAAAAAAACCGTGTTATAGTTGTAATTTTTTTTTCTAACTATCATGTGCCCTTCTTCTTCATTCAATGAGAGGCGAGTCTTTTTCCTTTCTTCTTCGATTAATTCTCCACCCGCTTGTTCATTTTCAATGATTTTTCTCTCATTTGCCTCTAATTTGGACTTCCTCATCGCACACTTTTCATATTCTCTCTCTCACTCTCTCTCTCTCTCTCTCTCTCTCTCTCTCTCTCTCTCTCTCACTCTCTCTCTCTCTTTCTCTCTCTCTCTCTCTCTCAAAAAAACAAACAAAACAAACAAAACAAAACAAAAAACACACACACACATACTTTCTGATTAATATACCAGATACAATGTATTGTTTTCCTCTCAGATTTGTGTTTAGAAGCTTAATTCAATGGTTGTAATTATAATTTAGCATCATTTATTTCCTATTGCTCTCTGCTTATTCATGTCAGTATTGTTTTATACCTCCATCTTTTTCAAGTTTGTCTTTTCATATGGATCTACATGTATACGCCTGCCTTTTCCGTCTTTTTCCTCCCCCTCCCCCCTTTTTCCTTCTTATCTCTGCTTGTACTCTCTCTCTCTCTCTCTCTCTCTCTCTCTCTCTCTCTCTCTCTCTCTCTCTCTCTCTCTCTCTCTCTCTCTCTCTCTCTCTCTCTCTCTCTCTCTCTCTCTCTCTCTCTCTCTCTCTCTCTCTTTCTCTCTCTCTTTCTCTTTCAGTACTTTTTCGTCTTTCTTCTGCACTGTGTACCTACTTGTATGCTTTTCTTCCGCCCTCCTGCACCCCTTACTAGTCGTAGAGATTTTAGGGGGGACTGTTATTATCACTAAACTAGTAAACAGCGGTCTCTTGTCGGTATAGCTTTCCTCTTCATCCTTCACCAGTCCCGTAAATTTTTAAATTGGACTGCCACACGCACTCATGAACTTATTCTGAACGCGCAGTCAAATAAATAATATGAACGAATTACCATTATGTCTTATGAAAAAAAGAGAATAGAAATGTTTCTATATGAATGCAGAGAAGATTAACGATTGCTCTAAATGCCAACTGATTAGCTTGCTCAGTTGACTTAATACTGTAACAAGTTTTTTCGCTCTCACGGTGGTCAACAAATCATTTGATATTTTACGATGGAAATAACATAAGATATTAAGCACACAGTGTGAATTGGACCATCGACACACCGACATGGTCCATTTGTTTCAGTGGCTAGGCAAAAATAAAAAATGAAGGGAAAAAAATATGAAGTGGATCTAGACCTGGATGGTGGTGAGACTTATGGACGCACTACCGTCGCCCTACCCCTAAATCCGTGTTGCGACATCATGTCAAACTACAGCCAGGTCAGTTTTATATCCTGAATCTCGATGTTCGCTGGCTGATAGCACCTTATATGGTCATACCTAATCTTAACCAATCGACACTCCGTTATACGTCAACCTATCTTGTATATAAGAGCCCTGCGTCAAATCTACTAAGTGCACTAATCTTTCTGCTTCTCGTCCTGGACTAAGCTTCGCAAGCTTTTGTTGTTGACTCTTTTTTATCTGTGATCGAAGTTACCTCCTTTACAACTAAATCAACATGTGTGACGAGGATGTTGCCGCTCTTGTTGTAGACAATGGCTCCGGTATGTGCAAAGCTGGCTTTGCCGGTGACGACGCCCCCAGGGCTGTCTTCCCCTCCATCGTTGGAAGACCCCGTCATCAGGTACGAGACTTTATATGGTTGAAATTGTTCAACTTGATTAAATATAGATCCCCTCAATTTGATAGTGGATAGATATTTACAGAAGTTTAACAGTTCTAAATTGTGGCTATGCAACCTCTCTCCCTCTTCTCTCTTCTCTCTCTCTCTCTCTCTCTCTCTCTCTCTCTCTCTCTCTCTCTCTCTCTCTCTCCCCTTATTTCTGTCTGTCTGCCTCTCTCTCCATCTCTCTCTCTCTCTCCCCCCTCTCTTTATAAGTCTTACAATCTATAAATCATCTAAGCAAGAGCAAAAGAAACCAGTGCCGTTGAATTATTTTTCGTGACCTTGTCTTCCACACACGGAAGTAGTATATTTTTAAAATCTGTGCGATTTTCCAACTCGCTGCATAAATTATTATCGGGAACATAAAATGAGCACAGACATAATGTAAGCTAATAGAACAGGGAACAAGTTTGCGAAAATAAAAAGAGTTCAACCTCCTTCAAACACGGAGATTTATATCCTTGCTGGTTATAACACCTAAAACTGCAACCCCAACAGGAAATTAAAAAAAATAATAATGCTTTCTAAAATATAATTATTATAGCTTTTCTTATTCCGTGTTTCTTAGCTTTATTTTGAATATGGCAATATTGCAGAGCTTTTCCCCTTTGGCACCGTAACAAAACAAAAAAACCATGGTTTTTATTTTCATAAAGAGAGTCAAATTAGATGAGCTGGGCTTGAAATATGTAGTTACTTTATTTATTTATTTTTTAGACAACACGATTCTCTAACAAGGGAAACGATGACAGAGAGCTCGTAGTTTGATAAGAAGACCTTTTAAAATGTTAATGTGCTAAAAAAAAAGGCGTGATTGTATGTGTACGGTAGATATTAACACGTTCATATCATTAAGACGTGTCGAAAAGGTGTGATGATGATTATGTGTGTGAATTTTTTAAGGTAAACTTGTTAAAACTGTCTATCACCAAACACTTTGAGACTAGCATAAAGAGACAGGCGTAGAGAAACGCCTTGCTACTCGAGCAATGTTTTATTCAGATGGATAAAATGCATTCTCAGGCTTAGACAAAATTAAAGAGGGCACTTTTTATAGGACATCTGCAAACAGGAGATAAATGTTTATTCAAGTAGGCTCACGTCAATACAATGGAATAATTTATCAAAGTGTGTCCGTCATACTTCCATTAAAAAATAAACGAAATATAAAAGCAGTATACGGGTGTACGTTAATTTTGGAACATTATTAGAATATTTTTTTCCTTGATTCAAACAGGGTGTGATGGTTGGTATGGGCCAGAAGGACAGCTATGTCGGTGACGAGGCCCAGTCCAAGAGAGGTATCCTCACCCTCAAGTACCCCATTGAGCACGGCATCGTCACCAACTGGGATGATATGGAGAAGATCTGGCACCACACCTTCTACAATGAGCTGCGTGTGGCCCCAGAGGAGCACCCAGTCTTGCTCACAGAGGCTCCCCTCAATCCCAAAGCCAACAGAGAGAAGATGACACAGATCATGTTCGAGACCTTCAACACTCCCGCCATGTACGTCGCCATCCAAGCTGTGCTGTCTCTGTACGCCTCTGGTCGTACCACTGGTATTGTGCTCGACTCTGGTGATGGTGTTTCCCACACAGTCCCCATCTACGAGGGTTACGCTCTTCCCCATGCCATCATGAGATTGGACTTGGCTGGCCGTGATCTCACAGATTACCTCATGAAGATCCTCACAGAGAGGGGCTACTCCTTCACTACCACCGCTGAGAGGGAGATTGTCCGTGACATCAAGGAGAAGCTTTGCTACGTCGCCCTCGACTTCGAGCAGGAGATGCAGACAGCCGCTACATCCTCCTCCCTGGAGAAGAGCTACGAGCTTCCCGACGGTCAGGTCATCACCATTGGCAACGAGAGGTTCAGATGCCCAGAAGCCGAGTTCCAGCCATCCTTCTTGGGAATGGAAAATGCTGGCATCCACGAGACCACCTACAACTCTATCATGAAGTGTGACGTCGACATCCGTAAGGATCTCTACGCCAACACAGTGTTGTCCGGAGGCTCCACCATGTACCCCGGTATTGCTGATCGTATGCAGAAAGAGATCTCAGCCCTGGCACCTCCCACCATGAAGATCAAGATCATTGCTCCCCCTGAGCGTAAATACTCTGTCTGGATCGGAGGCTCCATTCTGGCCTCCCTGTCCACCTTCCAGCAGATGTGGATCTCCAAGCAGGAATATGACGAGTCTGGCCCATCCATCGTGCACAGGAAGTGCTTCTAAATACCAAAAAACAGTATTACATTTTTAATAATCTTTCATCAACGCATGCATCTTACCTATTTACTTGTCATAGTTTAACCCGTCAACAAACTGCATGTCGATCTAAACATGTTGAAAATTGCCAAGAGACAAGCTTGCTCAAATTCCATGCGCACTAGTTTCATCAAAGAACTGTTTTGCGCGAAAACCAAACGGGTCCTCTGAATGAGGTCTAGTTCTTAATGGTGCTTTAAAAAAAAGTAAACAAAACAACTCTCACCTTTATTGCTTTCTTAGCTCGAATTGTCTGTTATTATTGCCTGTGTTGCAGCTGGATATATTGTACAATGTTCTTGTTTTACTTTTATACAATGAATAAAATGCAAATGATTCTTCTTTGTTTTCTTCTATTTATCATTACATTATGTGAGAATGAAAGCGAGAGCGAGAGAGGGAGAGAGAGACGGGGAGAGAGAGAGAGAGAGAGAGAGAGAGAGAGAGAGAGAGAGAGAGAGAGAGAGAGAGTGAGAGAAAGAGAGAGTGTGATAGAGAGATTAATAAGTATTAATCGGAATTGCTCGATAATTCCTTAACATATTCTCAAGTAGGTGAATGAAAAATTGATCACTGTATAAGATTCTTCGGGAAACAGTCGAAAAATTTGCACATGAAGCCAAAAGTTCAAATAAAACTGTTTTTCACTTAACCTTTTTTATAGCAATGAAATCTATGCAGAGATGACCATTAAATTTTGTACCAACCAAATACTAGAAAGAAAAACATACACACATACAGACAAAAACGAGATTCAAAACTTTCCTTTCCATATTAAAAATCAGATGATTAAAAAGTAAACATGTTACTAATTATTTTCGTTCCTAATTTTTTTTTCAGCAAAAATTCAAGTTAAAAAAGTTTTTACCCCTAACCCTTCTGTATCATTAGGATCACCAGGCGAATCATATTTGACAACTAGAGAAATACGATCTAAAATCATTTTCTTAGAATCAGAATAGAAGAAGTTAATCGTTATTGACTGGTGAGACATTTCGTATTTCAGAAAAATGGAATTAAAAACAACAGTCTTAAAAAGGACGATACAAAGCATTAAAAAAATGTAATTGTTTTACATGATACCGCTCATTCTCATAGTTCTAGCTTACTGTATAAAAATATCGCGCCACTTGCACTCGGTGAAAAAGGCGGGAAGATCATCGGCTGGGACTGTAATGACACTTGCATTTGAAGCTTGGAGATAAAACAGAAGAGTGGGCCGATGATAAGAGATGAGTGAAGACCAAAGCTAAACGTTTCAGGTGTATTATCACGTTATCCATTCAGTGACGGACTTGAAGTGGACTCAAGCCTGGCTTGCAGGCAACGCTATCACTGAAGAGCATCATACCTCCATTCTGAAGAGTGATCTTTGCCTTCCAGGGGTTCAGCATAACTGATCCATGTGTTATTTATTGGCCTGGTTGTAGAAGAATTTTACAGTTAAATTACAAAATGTAGAGGGTGATGAAGCATAAAATATGGGAAAAGGGAAGGGGGTGGGGGAGTTTACTAAAGAAGTCAGAGAAAGGAGTGCTTAGAGAGTGAGGGGTCGAAGACCTAAAAAAAGCACTTCTACAAGAAAATGAAAGATAAGCAGAAATCGACATACAAGAAACAATTTAAATAACTTTATATAGCTTTTCCTAAACAATTTGATCTCAAGACTTATATACATAAATAGACAAATCTGAGCGGAGGATTCACCGCACAGCCCTACAACTACTACTACTACTACTACTACTACTACTACTACTACTACTACTACTACTACTACTACTACTACTACTACTACTACTACTACTACTACTACTACTACTACTACTAATCCTACTGCCCCTACTGCTCATACTACTCCTACTACTACTTCATGTACAACTCTGCTTCTACTGCTACTGCCACTGCTGCTCCTGCTCCCTACTCCTACTCCTACTCCTACTCCTACTCCTACTACTCCTTCTACTCCTACTACTCCATCTACTACTGCTACTGCTACTGCTACTGCTGCTGCTGCTGCTGCTGCTGCTCCTCCTCCTCCTCTTGGACATCGACTTTACATAAAAAAGTAACAAGCATTATAGGCTTTTAATGTTCTAGTTGTATTATAAGACATTAGAAAACGTCCTGGTTCAAATCTTGGCTCTACCAGAACTCAAGTTGAGCCCTTAGTAGAAGATTATTTCACATATTATACCCGATATAAATTTTTTGTCTGCATTTGTTAAGGCATTTTGTTTCCAGAATCTATACTGTATTACATGTATATAAAAGCGGTATTCACTAATGCCGGGACATTACTAGAATTTTTGTTATCCTTTTTTTCATTGGGCAGGGATAGGCCAACTGGTTGGCTGTTAATTATCAAATGAATTATAAAGGTTTTCAACGGCTTTCGGTCTTAAGCGGATTTAGTAAAAAGAATTTGATTTTTTTAAATACTAAAATATATAAAAACTGCTGCGATAGTGACAATTTAAAAACAACCTTAAATATACTACAAAAAGTGGAAAAATGAAAAAAAAAAAAAATGGTGAAAAAAAAAAGATGGCTTAATAGGCTTTAGTTGATTTTTACAAGTTTTAAGTAGTAATTTTATTGGAACATAAGAAATGGAACTTTTCTTCTTTGCTTCTGCCACGACCAAAAAATTAAGAAAAAGCAAAAGAAAAAAAAAATCTGCTCGTCAAGTGTTCCGGGTCACTGCTCATGCGCCTCGCGTGTTGCTTCGGATAAGCTAGATCTAGATCTAGATCTATATCTCGCTAACCAATGAATTTTGTGCATTATAAAAATTTATATCCTTCTCTGACCGTCAGCGTTTTAGGACTGCCAGTCAGCATTTTGCAAAGATTGCAAGTTTACATTCAAGCCCATACTGAGCACCTCTCTCTCTCTCTCTCTCTCTCTCTCTCTCTCTCTCTCTCTCTCTCTCTCTCTCTCTCTCTCTCTCTCTCTCTCTCTCTCTCTCTCTCTCTCTCTCTCTCTCTCTCTCTCTCTCTCTCTCTCTCTCTCTCTCTCTCTCTCTCTCTCTCTCTCTCTCTCTCTCTCGCCCAAAAGCTGAATGGCAGCATTGAAGATCTGACTGATTTTTGCCAGGTCGATTGATTTCGAAAAAAGAAAGAACACAGCAAAGAATGCGAATCGAGAAAACGCATTTTTATTTCATAGGATCCCACTTGAAGAACGTGAAAAGGAAAAAAAAAGTTAAGGTCATGTCTTATATTTACAGAGAAACAAAATTAACTTTGCCGAGCAGAAAAGCTGTACATGTACATGCCAATTGTACGAAAGGAGTTGAAACCCACACGGCTCTCTTTGTCACCTGGTTGCATTTGATTGAGTCGATTAATTACGTAGTAAATAATACCTAGATATAAACCTTCTCTCTTGCGTTTTTCGATTCGTGTATTTTCCAACTGCATCTTTTATGCAAGTCAGTCAATAACTCACAAAACTTACTAAAATGAGAGAGAGAGAGAGAGAGAGAGAGAGAGAGAGAGAGAGAGAGAGAGAGAGAGAGAGAGAGAGAGAAGAACGAAACAAAAATAAAATGAGATATATGTAGGAAACAGTATTATATCTAGTCATCAGTTAAAATTGATAGGAGTGAGGTTGCATACTTGTAATTTTAAATTTATTATAATCATTTTTCCCCTCAGTATTTGATACAACCAAGATGTTTACAACTCTGCCGACAGTCTTTTTAGATGAAGGGGTTTAAAAGCTGTTTTAATCACCTTCAGATGAGGTTTCTTTAGAGAGTAGGTAGGAATACAGGTTTGATGACAATACACCAGTGTCCTGGCCAGCGTGATTGAGCGCTGAGGTTTTATACACAGCATTGTACTTGTTCGTACGTGTGATTCTGTTTTTATTTTCAAGTTAAGAACCTCGGTACAAGCAGCTCCTGTGGTGATCTCCTGCCACCGCTTCACTAGCTGATCATGGTTCTAAAATATCATAGGTAACAAACTCTTCGCATGTCGAAGGAGCTTTAGTTGCTAAATTCATTGGAGAAGATTCATTGATCTGTATGGTTACCTTGTCTGTGTGTGTCGAAACTAGAAATCTTCCAACAACAATGAGAGAAGCAACATGTTATGTGTACAGTAGAGGAAAAAAAAAACAGCTTTAATTTCATTTTAAAAAAAGGCATACATGCACAAAAACATCCCATTTGGTATCACAAAATGTACAAAAATTTGTTAAACTGAAGTTAAATCACGATTCCTTGACATACCGGGACAAAAAAATCTTCTGAGGACGATAGCTCAGTTTTAAGTATTATGATAGAAAATAATAATTATATAACCCAACTGCACGGATGGGTGGTCCGACGCACCGACACGGTCTATTTGTCAAAGGTTATAAATGCAATGTAAAGAAACAAATTATAGAAACAGGATGAAAAAATTCGTTGCCTAACGTTACCTTATATGGTTATGTTTATGTTAACCAATCGAATCTAAGTAATATGCCCGCATCAGGATCCGTGTGAAACACAGGGGACGAAAACTGTATGAAAGAAGTCATTAATGCGTGGGTTGGCCCGCCCCACGTATATAAACCTAGCCACCAAGCCTTAGATTCAGAAGATTTTTGTCTCTTGAGCTTAACTTTGTAATACTTCTATCTGTGATTATTCCTATTCCGCAACACTACTAAATCAAAATGTGTGACGAGGATGTTGCCGCTCTTGTTGTAGACAATGGCTCCGGCATGTGCAAAGCCGGATTTGCCGGTGACGACGCCCCCAGGGCCGTCTTTCCATCCATCGTCGGAAGACCCCGTCATCAGGTATGAAACTTCTCTCAAAGTTTATATTAACATTTCTTAAAAAAACATTCAACGTTCCCCAAATCTCCCTGTCTCTATTTGTTTGTATGTTAGTCTGTCATTCTCTCTCCCTCTCTCTCTCTCTCTCTCTCTCTCTCTCTCTCTCTCTCTCTCTCTCTCTCTCTCTCTCTCTCTCTCTCTCTCTCTCTCTCTCTCTCCCTCCCTCCCCCCCCCCCTAATTCTTTCAATGGTTTTAATCTTCTTATTCTAGTCCTATCTCATGAAGAAATTAGTATGAGTTCAATTTGAAAAAAAAAAACAAAAAAACTAAGAGATCGAACTGTTCAATTCCCAAGAATAAAAAAAATTTTTTTTTTAAATTTTCAATTTACTTTTTTGTCCATAATAATAATAATAATAATAATAATAATAATAATAATAATAATAATAATAATAATAATAATAATAATAATAATAATAATAATAATAATAATAATAATAATAATAATAATAATAATAATAATAATAATAATAATAATAATAATAATAATAATAATAATAATAATAATAATAATAATAATAATAATAATAATAATAATAATGATAATAATAATTCGAAGCAATGTTATTAAATTTTTGGGGTGGGTGGGAGTGTTTAAGTCAGTGCATTGCACTGATTTTGGTGAAGACTTACAAAAGAAAATAATTAAAAATAATTATCAGCTTTGTCATAATTGTTGAGTACTAAGTTTGAAATTCAAAAATTTTTTTTTTCAAAATTGTCTTGACAGCCGAAATTGTCAAGCGCAACTTCAAATTTATGTAAGAGAAATTGGGGAGATGAAATAAAAAATGAAAACGGTTCATAAAAAGACCTTGGCCCGAAAGGTATATTATCTGAAACATAAAATACACAATTAGGAAAGTCTAAACTTCAAAGAAAATCTTTCTGCAATTTGGCATTAGAAAAATAATCCTTAAGGTTTTTCCAAAATTATATTGTAAAAAATTTGTGTAATTGTAATTGTTATTATAAATTTTATTTGCTTAAAAAAAAGGTTATCTTTAAAAGAAATGTAATGATTTATTTGACAATTTCCCCCCTTGCGTTTAACAGGGCGTGATGGTTGGTATGGGCCAGAAGGACAGCTATGTCGGTGACGAGGCCCAGTCCAAGAGAGGTATCCTCACCCTCAAATACCCCATCGAGCACGGCATCGTCACCAACTGGGATGACATGGAGAAGATCTGGCATCACACCTTCTACAATGAGCTGCGTGTGGCCCCAGAGGAGCACCCAGTCTTGCTCACAGAGGCTCCCCTCAACCCCAAAGCCAACAGAGAGAAGATGACACAGATCATGTTCGAAACCTTCAACACTCCCGCCATGTACGTCGCCATCCAAGCTGTGCTGTCCCTGTACGCCTCTGGACGTACCACTGGTATTGTGCTCGATTCTGGTGATGGTGTTTCCCACACAGTCCCCATTTACGAGGGTTACGCTCTTCCCCACGCCATCATAAGATTGGACTTGGCTGGCCGTGATCTCACAGATTACCTCATGAAGATCCTCACAGAGAGGGGCTACTCCTTCACTACCACCGCTGAGAGGGAGATTGTCCGTGACATCAAGGAGAAGCTTTGCTACGTCGCCCTCGACTTCGAGCAGGAGATGCAGACAGCCGCCACATCCTCCTCCTTGGAGAAGAGCTACGAGCTTCCCGACGGTCAGGTCATCACCATTGGAAACGAGAGGTTCAGGTGCCCCGAAGCATTGTTCCAGCCATCCTTCTTGGGTATGGAATCTGCTGGCATCCACGAGACCACCTACAACTCTATCATGAAGTGTGACGTTGACATCCGAAAGGATCTGTACGCCAACACAGTGTTGTCTGGTGGCACCACTATGTTCCCTGGCATTGCCGACCGTATGCAGAAAGAGATCTCAGCCCTGGCACCTCCCACCATGAAGATCAAGATCATTGCTCCCCCTGAACGTAAATACTCTGTCTGGATCGGAGGCTCCATTCTAGCCTCCCTGTCCACCTTCCAGCAGATGTGGATCTCCAAGCAAGAATATGACGAGTCTGGCCCATCCATCGTGCACAGGAAGTGCTTCTAAATACCAAGAGACAGTATTACTTTTCATTATCTACATCAGGGCAGGCATTATTACTTATTCTCTTGATATGATGTTAGTCAAAACATTTAGACAAAGACAGCTTGTTAAAAAAAGACACTTTAAGATTTTGTTTTTGTTATAACAGATTGCGTTTTGTTTAATCGAAGGTTTTCTCAAACTATTAGAGTTTATTCTTCTTTTTGTGCTTCGAAAATGTAAAAAAAACAAAAACAAAACAAAAAACAAAAACAAAAAAAAACCCCAACTCATTGCGATATTAGATCAGTTTTCTTTTATTTTTCTTTGTATTTTGCAATGATATGTTGAACAATGTTGTTTTTATACTTTTATGCAATAAATAAAATGCAAATGGAGCTTCTTTGACATTTTCATCTCCTTATTATTGTTGTCTCTGAGAGAGTGAGAGACTACCTGAAGTAGAATTGTCTTGGCTGGAAGTTATAACAGTGCTTCAAATTTGTTGTTTTAACAAAAAGATTGACACAGGGCTAGGGAAGAACAATCTTGGTACTTTAATGCGAAAAACACTCACCACTACACAAAAAGAACCACAAAAAACCGTCCCACATTTCTAATACCAACTCAATAAAATACAATCTACCTCTTGAAAAAAAGCTTCATTGCAGTGATGCAAAGATATGCTGTCCAAAAGAAATAGGTCTATCGAGAAAAAAATAATGAATAAATTATACACTTTTAAGTTCCGTTTAAAAAGTAATGACTGAAAGGTATAGTTATTTAAATTTTCTCTGAACTTAAGTGCAAAAACCGATATAAAAAATCTGAAGTTTGTTTAGCGTCGTTTCTTTTTATGGTAACAATTTATGGCATTATCATGATTATGGGAAATAAAATGCCTAAAGCAAGATGTGAACTTAATATCCTGTGATACGTATATAGTAAATAGGATACAAAATGGGAAAAGAACTAATACTGTTACCATCCCTATTTATCGGAAGATATGTTTACACGCTCATTATAAGCCTTTGAAGGTACGGAAATATTTGAATGAGGTGTGATGCCTCACGAATATTAATTGCTGCTCATTAATTTGTACCTAAATTGTAATGAGTGGTGGAAAGGATTTTTACTTACAAAATAAAAAAAAAAACTTTTCTTAAGCAATGGAAATGTACAGATCGAAATTTTCCATCGAAAGATCTCATTGCGACTTATAAAAATGTCAGATTAAACAGTTATGAGGGAAGCTGTGGGAACTGGAGGACTAGAGGAGTAGAAAGTGAGAAGATATGGTGACCTGAAGAGAAAGTGTAGCTAAAAGAATTAACAACGCTAGCAAATTACGGCACATCGGTTTTGTTTCAAAGTTTGATATGTACAGCTCGTCCACAATGGTGTGACTGTGATCTCAGGCCTTTTCAAAACATCAAATAAAACTCTTCCTCGTCGGACAGGGTGATGCTGAGAAGGTGAGACTCTGGTACATTGTATTTTCATTGACTCTATTGATCTCCATTCTGCAAGGAAATGTCGAGGGGAAGAAGCTGTATTCTATTCTACGACACCAGTATTCCTTGAAGTAAAAGATGGAAATAATAAGTTGATGATAAATTGTGGTTGGCAGCGACGGTAATGAAAGTAATGTGCCTCCTGACAAAAAGCATCTTAAATCATCGAAACATTGTGCATTGCTTGATACAATAAAATTAATGTGCTGGTATAATTATGTATTTCTAAGACAATGGGTCAATGCGATATGTGAAAATCAAGAGCTTTTTCTCTGAGTTCTTGTTATTTTTCAATCTTCTTAAAACGTACGGTAGCCAATATGAATCAATATTTTAGCCTCACTAGTGCGAAACCTAAACCGATCCAAACTGCTGACGATTAATTATCACAGGTGCACAGATTCGGTTAAAGAACAGGTGAACATGAAACGCCGCATGAGAGAAAAAGTATTCTAGATGTATAACCACTCCATGTATATACTTCTTAATTAATACTCCTGATAAATGTAGAAAGTTCGTGATAAATGAGCCTGTCGATGTAAGGCTCCTGCGGCATGTCTTTTGCGGTAGGTGGGGGGAAGGGAAAGGAAGGTAAACTAGGCTGTGATAAAAGCATCGATCTGTTTCAGTAATTAGCATACTCAATAATTTTGAGTCTAACTTCTGTAACAGAAAATCACAAAAGGAAATATATATATATATATATATATATATATATATATATATATATATAGAGAGAGAGAGAGAGAGAGAGAGAGAGAGAGAGAGAGAGGGAGAGAGGGAAGGGGGAAGCATATTATATGATTGTGCATACTGATAAAAGGCCTTTCCAAAAAAAAAAAAATCATAGGTGTTTCATTCAATGCACTAGTAAAACCGTCAAAAGCTAGGTGGAAAAAAAAAAGAAACCTTCTACAGCATTCGTGTTTTTTGCAGACTCGAGTGGAGTGACAGAGGTATATATATAAAAAAAAAAAGATAAAGTACCGTTTTTACAGACTTTGATGGCCGTAAATCCGACAAGGTCAGGAAATGTTGACTTCATAGGCTAAGACGAACATCTCTCAGTGATTAGACATTTGAAAGAAACCTTTCAGTGCTTGAATATTTGCCATCTTTGATCCTGGTTCCATCTGTTTGCTGATTGTTTTTAGATAACCATTAAACTTATATACATCTATCGCAATTTTCAAAATAAAAAGTCCTATTTTTAGCAAGATCCTTTTTAATAATTATTTCATTAGAAAGGAGTAAACTTTCTCATAACAATGACGGATATTAGTTCGAATCTTAGAGAGAAAATTAAACACTTTTCTGTATTCGTATATTTCGTGAGGAAAATAACAATAACAACTTTACTATAATGTAGATTTAAATCATATATTTTCATTGGTTTTCCTTAAATGAAACTTATAAACCTCTTGGCGAGATGCCTTGAGCTGCTAGACTTACCTTTTTATGAATGAGAAATGTGTGAATAAAACTGCTTTGAATTCTTCGGTACAACAAAAATAAATCGATGAATAGGGCTTACTCTTTATGCAAGGAATATTTGCTTGTTAATTACACGGTTTAATCATCAGAATGATTGAGAAGCATGCACTTCTGGCTGTGGCTTAATTTAAGTGTATGTAGTCAAATGCGAATCATGATATATCTCTATCATGTGTCAGCCTATATAAATTGTGTTTGCGATATACGATTGCTTAAAATGATTATATTAAGAAGATTAAATGCAAGATTTTCTCTAATTTCTCTCGAAAGCTCGGAAAATATCAATGATCGTACCAAATTATTTTTGCTTATACATGAAAATCAACTTTGAATTTTACAAATTCCGTTATCTACAACGAGAAAGCAAAGCACTAATTTTCCCGTTTGTCCCTTGCAGGAAAAAAATAGAATAAGAGAACTGACCGTATTTAAACATGTTATTAATTGTCTTGCAAAGTTGCCTCCCATATATTCTCCTTAAATGAGACCAAATTTAAAAAAAAAAAAAAAAAGATTTTCTGCCTGGAAGAACCTCGTTTTTACCCGCAATAAACACCGTATCTAACCGAGAATTTTAAAAACCTCTAAAACTGGAAATGGAAATTTAATGAGTTTAATCCTTAATCGAAGAAGTACTCGAGCCTGTATCAACAACTAAAAAATGTCTCAACTGATATATGAGCCAGAATTCAAGAGAGGCTCTAAATTATATAACCCATGCTGAATAATAATCATTAAAAACAAAATGAATAATCATATTGGTGCTCAGAAAATTCACGTACATATAAGTTTATGAAATAAATTTGCGTTTTAACTAGGCTTCAAAGGGATAAATCATTATAGAATAAAAAGTATTATTTACTTATTACTATCTAAGAAGTTCAACAAGACTAAGATCCAAGTTTTTGCAAAAATGAACATTAATAAACTAGATTACTAAGATTTACTCTCTCTCTCTCTCTCTCTCTCTCTCTCTCTCTCTCTCTCTCTCTCTCTCTCTCTCTCTCTCTCTCTCTCTTCATTTCACCAACCATATCACCCTTTTCTCACTTCCTAAACCAATTACTTGCACTATTGCATATACTGCTAAAAGCACCACAACAATCACCAACATCACCACCACCACCACTACCACCACCAACACTTCTACTACTACTACTACTACTACTACTACTACTACTACTACTACTACTACTACTACTACTACTACTACTACTACTACTACTACTACTACTACTACTACTACTACTACTACTACTACTACTACTACTACTACTACTACTACTACTGCTGCTGCTGCTGCTGCTGCTGCTACCACTACTATTACTACTACTACTACTACTACTACTACTACTACTACTACTACTACTACTACTACTACTACTACTACTACTACTACTACTACTACTACTACTACTACTACTACTACTACTTTCACTGCCACTGTTGCTGCTATAGTTGCTTCTGCCACTTTTTGTTTCTATACGCCTACTGCTGCTTTAAAATTTATATTTAAAGCTTTTCATCAATGGCTTTCACAAGATAGGTGTGTCTGAGGTAAAATAATTATATTCTACACAGCAGGTGCAAGGCTTTGCACAAGATTTCTCTGCAAGACGTTCGGCGCCGGATTTTTTCCTACCTCTCAATGGGAAAAAGGGATTGTGAGACCATCGTGTGACATAATCATACACTGAGCGACACATTGCTTCAGCCTGATGATTCAGTCTTTTTCACTTTTATTCATGAGATTATGCATCTCTAGTACCGGTACATAACTTTTAAGTGGATGCTTTAACATTATTATTTTCAATCAGTTCTTTACCGGATTCTCGCAGAAAAAGGGCGTTGAGTTGTACCATTACAGGAGCAATATTAAAAAAGAGAAGGTTATAGAAACAGAAAAAAATGGGTAAAACAATGGTTTTTATACCGTGACAAGTTTGCTGACTAGGATCAGTAAATGTTGCTGGAAGAACTAAAATGTTACCATAACTTTCTTAGTCTGGACGAAGAGGCTTATTCAAAAAATTTAAGTTCTTGTTCGACTCTAACAAGAGAGACAGGATACTGTCATGAGAACAGCCATCTCAGCTCATCAAAGAGTGACTTCACTGGGAGAAACGTTGAGGATTTAAAGTTTCCAACCCTAATTTGAAGGAAAGTTATCATCTTTACATTTAGAACAATCTACCAAACACAATTACAGGATTATTTGCAAGGACGCTTGGAAAAAGTAACAGTTGAAAAAAAAAAAAGAAATTGATTTTAAAGTGATACCTTAAATTATGTAGTCATGATGCAACAAATAAAGCAATTATCAAAACAATATTAAAAAAAAAAGATTTATAAACATGGTGTGTGCTTATTTTTTTTAGTGGAAAAAAAGAAAGGCTGGCAGGAGGGGGAGGAGGGATGAATAAGTATTACAATTACAAGGCATTACAATAATTTCCTTCTCTATTAACAGTTTTATTGAATTTGGTTACGAAACCATTTACAAGAATTAAAACCCACATAGCATAAAGCGATGGCATGATTCCAATGCTGGAAACCATCAATCCACCATTTTGTGATTGGAAAGGCTCTTGAAAATAGAGAGAGAGAGCGAGCGAGCGAGAGAGAGAGAGAGAGAGAGAGAGAGAGAGAGAGAGAGAGAGAGAGAGAGAGAGAGAGAGAGAGAGAGAGAGAGAGAGAGAGAGAAAGCGCGACAGAGACAGACAGATAAACAGAGAGGGACACAGAGAGAAGAAGAAGAAGAGAGTCAGGGGGGAAAATTGACTGAAGAGTAAGGAAAGAAATCAGAAAGACAGATGGCTGGAGAAAAGAACAAGTACAGGTTGTTTATTGAACATCTGGACTAGAAATGATTAAATTTTATATAATTTACCTTTGTAAAATCTGTCTAAGGCCCTTCAATGCTTGATTGAAGAGATATTGGAGTTTCTTGAACTTTTAAAAAAATAGCGACTCAAAATATTAAAAACTATGTCGTGTATATTTCATCAGCTCCAGATCCAGATAATTTAGACGATTTCCGTTTTGTCAACTCTTTCATGTTATCAATTCTTTCTGAACGGAGACCTCGTCAGCCTGCTTTAAACTCCTTACAAAATCCACAAGATGTTCTTATGCTTTCTCCCTCATTAATTTGTTGCGGCAATTTTTTTATTTTTTTTTAATCTCTAGAGGCACTCGTTAGCGCGATATACTTCCCATAACCTGATTTTTGGATCACAAATTAGACATACCGTAAAGAAATGAATTATAATTATTGGGGGTGCAAGTAAGCTACCTATTTCTTTCTTCGGTGTTTATAATGTAACGACGTAAAGAGCACATAGCTTCATACATATTGAGACACACAGAAGATGATAGGGTAAAGGAATTCAGCAAGATAAGGGAGGAAAGGTAAATGAATACCCAGCAAGGGTTTTTTTTTAAGTCTGCATAGCAATTACAGTAGCACTCCCAGATGACCCAGACAAACGAGTTATTATTTTTATTTATTTATTTTGTAATCTCCTCTTCTTTAAAAACATCTTATGTTTATTTCTTATCGTTCTGCAACGATTCTGGGATTTTAGGGTTTCCTTGGGTCAAAATTCGAAATATTTGTCTTTTTTTTTTCATAGCCGGGCGGAGCCTGCCAGACCCCAAAAATATAAGGTAGGGCCTGTTTGTCTAGGCCTGGCGCGAAAAGGCTCGATCTGCACTCTGTATCTCAACACGAGGTAATTCAACGCTCGGCTAAAGACCGTAAAAATAACACAAAAATAGCCCAATCCCTGTGTGGTTGGCTCTGTGAGATTTAAAGATTGAGTCTTGAAGTATCGCATTCGTGCTGTTGGACAGGCATGGCCTAATATATTGATCTACTTAATCTTCAAGAGTGCTAAAAATAGCTCTTAGTCATGCGACAGACGAGTAGAGTTCGTACATCGAGGTGAATCGAGAGGTTTGCAAGAGGCACGATACTGCTGTCGACTCTGTTATAGCAGAGAGGATAGATCTACCCTCTCTGTTTATTGCGACCAAGGAGATATACTTTGTTTCATGATTGACTATGACGGCACAGCTGTTGTCATCGACGATGGCTCCTTCATGACCAGGGCTGGTTTTGCGAATGATGATGCTCCCAGAAGCGAGTTCCCCTCGGTTGTAGGAAGGCCTCGAATAGACGTATGTATGAAGCCTTCACAATGATCTTTAGGTTGAAAAGTTTAAATGTCTCTTATGGTAGGACTACATGTATCTGAAGATGCTTATACAAATTAATAACTTTGGCTTTCCGCAATTATGAACACTTTACTTAGCAGGAGACTTCGGGTTGAAAAGAAACATTCAGAGCACTGAGGATTCCTCCTTCTACATAGCTAACTATAGAAATGGCCTTGGTTTAGTTGTTTTGTTGAGGCAGAGGACTCCTGAGCTTCTCATAGATGCATACGCAAACGATCTTGCTTAGCTGCCAGCAATCTATTTTTTATGAAATCTATATTTAGCATATATTTTTTTTTTATTAAGGTCAGTTAGAGTTGTTGTTTTTTTTTTATTCGAAGCAAGGTAGCAGCTGTCCGTTGTAACTTCTAGAACATAATCGGCGATTACAACTCTAATAGTAAAAGGACATACACCAGTCTGTCCCCTATCTCTCTCTCTCTCTCTCTCTCTCTCTCTCTCTCTCTCTCTCTCTCTCTCTCTCTCTCTCTCTCTCTCTCTCTCTCTGCCTCTGTCTGTCTATCTGTCTCTGTCTCTCTCTGTCTTTGTCTCTCTCTGTCTCTGTCTGTCTGTCTCTCTCTGTCTCTGTCACTCCCACTGTCTCTCTCTGTCTCTGTCTCTGTCTTTCTGTCGCTCTGTCTCTGTTTGTCTGTCTCTTCCTCTCTCTCTGTCTCTTTGACTATGTCTGTCTGTCTCTGTCTGTGTGTCTGTGTGTCTGTCTCTCTGTCTGTCTCTATCTATCTATCTATCTATCTACCATCTATCTCCTCTCTCTCTGTCTCTCTCTCTCTCTCTCTCTCTCTCTCTCTCTCTCTCTCTCTCTCTCTCTCTCTCTGGGTCCGTCTATATGCCTCTCTTTTTCCTCATGCTGAGAAAAATTAATGATAACAGTTTCATCGCTCGTTCCTTATATGATTAAGTTCTAAAGTGGTCGACGGTTTTAAATATTCTTTTCGACCCGAAGAGTTGACTTAATTATTATATCTACATTATCAGTATCTTATCGACTCTAGATATAAATCGTGGTGATGTCATTTTCTATTGAAAGTGTGATCTATTCTTATAATATGAAAGAAAGTAATGATTTATTGAATATTTGGTGCGGGCAGGGTTGCCCTCTATTGTAGAAAAATATTAACAACATTATCATCGGGTTATCATATTAGTGTTGTGGATTACAACAGCTTGATAGAACTGATGCAGCGGACCTAAATTTTTTTCAGATAAATAGTAGCTGAGAAGCTAAAATAGAACTTGTTTTCCTTGCCTGCATCACAATGGTTAGGTCATCTTTTGTCTGTGATCAGCAAGAACTCAAGGTGGCCATCTTGTTTATAATTCTTTCACAGGCATACATGGAACTCATGACTTTCGAATTCCAAACATACAGCACAGTTTACAGCACATTGATAAATCAAAAAAAAAAATATGAGAACAATTTCGTTTAGTACCGAACCATTCATGCATTTTAGTTATTCTTTAAAAGAATAGGTTGATCGCTCAAGTGGTTTTAAAGCCCCAGACCTGTGCATATTTATAAAAGAAGAATGTGAAAGCGGCCTGTAATATCTTGACCAGTCGATACGAAGTTATATTTATGTTCTTTGGATAAACAGCTAAAAAACAACTTCTTTCTAGTCACAGTTATAAAAGCCAGCTCTGCCTGTTTAGCCTTCGTCGAGTAGAGCAAAGAGGAAGAGAAGGTCAAGGTGAAAAACGACTTCATCACTAACCAATCTGTCCAAAATATAAGCAAGCTTTTACAAAGGCTGCATGGATCTTTTTTGCTATAGAGAAAAAAACTCAAAAGTTGCTTGCTGCATGTGGCTTCTTTTAAATATACATTCAAAAGACATAAACTGTTCGATAATTAGAAACATTATAATATGAACGTGTAAAGGGACATCAGAGTTTTGTGGGCCGCCAATAAAATTTTAAAAAATATGGAAAAGCTACTCTGAATCACGCGACGTTACGTGGGCATATTTTTAAATCCCAAAGTTGTTTTAAGGATTTACAAAAATTTAAAAACCCTATTTAAACCCTATTCAGCATGCGAACAAACCATTGAGCTAGGAATACATTTTAATCAGCCATACAAATCTGCTTTTGTTTTCAAATGCGAAACGAACACAGCTACAGCGTTTCTTTTGATTTTTAAATCTCTTGGCGGAGGGAATAAGTTGGACTGTTGAAACTAGATCTAGGAGGCTAGCCTATTCTCAATTAGAATATTAAATCTAGATTTAGATCTCTAGAGTGATCTAAATCTAGCTCTAATTTAGGTCTAAATATCAAGGCTAGACTGCCCATTGATGTAAAAATAAAGACCAATAATCTATCTAGATGAAGAATCTAATCTAAGCCTAGGCTCGATCTGTATCTGGTAGACTTTGTGCCCATTGATGTAAAAGTAAAGACTAAGCTTATTAATTTCGTCCTGTTAAAATGGCTTGATCGAACTATGCAAATTGATACCAGGGTCCCGTTCGTACGGCGGGAGTTTAAGCTTGTATGAAAAAAAAAATGGACGTAATACTATTTTGTTGGAAAATGTTTTTCCCATTCGAAGCGTTTTATCTTTTTCTTTTCCGGACTTGAATTTACACGCTGCTGAGTATAGTTCCTAGCTCCAGCGCTCCTGAACTGTTCGTAAATGCAAGCGGAGCGCTAACGATGCTTAGGTTGCTAACTCATATCCTAGCCTATGTTTTGATCTGATTTTGAGGACTTCTATAAAAGAGTCAATGTTTATCATATTCCCAATAAAAACATCAAACTAACTTAAAGCAGCTGTATTCAATGTATCTCTTGTTTTTTTCTGGAATCTGGTAGCCCTTGAGAGTTGGATCAGCTCGGAAAGATACATATGTTGGGGATGAAGCTCAACTCCAAAAGAAAATCCTCACCCTCAAGAATCCATCCCAGTTGGTCTCTGGAACTAACTGGGACGACATGGAGAAGATCTGGCATCACATCTTCTATAACGAGTTGCGCGTCTCCCCTGAAGAACACACAGTTCTGCTCTCAGAGGTTCCTCTCTACCCCAACATTGACAGAGAGAAGATAACACAGATTATGTTTGAAACTTTTAACACGCCTGCTTTATACCTTGCCAATCAAGCTGCGTTATCCTTATTTGCCTCCGGTTATGAGACGGGACTGGTACTTAATTCCGGTTATAATAAGACTTACTCAGTACCCATATTCAGCTGTTATGCTTTGCCCTACGCCACGTTAATTATGGATCTAGGTGGTCGCCATCTAACGGATCACTTAATGAGAATTTTAATTACAAAGGGTTATTCTTTCGCAACCAGCGAAGGAAGAAATGTTGTCCGTGATATTAAGGAGAGATGTTGTTATGTTGCTTCAGATGTGGAGCGAGAAACCTTGAGCGCTACTAAATCATCCATTTTGGAGAAGAAATATAACCTTCCGGATGGCCGGGTAGTATCAATAAACCAAGAGAGATTTCTATGTCCAGAACTTTTATTTCAACCATCTTTATTGTCAAAGAAATGCGTTGGCATCCATTTAATGGTCAACACGTCAATCAATGTTTGTGATGTGGACATCCGTAAAGATTTGTACGCTAATACCGTGCTGTCAGGTGGCTCTACCATGTTCCCTGGTATTGCTGATCGTATGCAGAAGGAGATTTCAGCCTTGGCACCTCCTACCATGAAGACCGAAATCATTGCATCCCCTGAGAGCAAATATTCTGTATGGATCGGGGGATCCATCTTGGCATCCTTGTCCACCTTCCAAGATATGTGGATCTCTAAGCAGGAATATGAGGAATCTGGTCCAGCCATTGTACACAGGAAATGCTTCTAAATAAAATGACTCAAAATAGAGCCCATGCTTGTAATGTACCTTTAACAATGTCTAGACAATGTGAATAAATAAAATCGACTATATCACTCCAAATATCTCCTTAAGTGAAAGAGCGTTTCAACAGCCATTAAACTTGATTGAATGCTTGTGAGAATTAGTGTCGTTGCGTTTTATTCTATAATTGAATAATCGTGGTGAAAGCAAGAATGAGTACAGAAGAAGAGCAAGAAGGAGATGAAGGTAGAGTGGAGTTGAATTAATCTTGATATTAAACCTATGACAAAGATTCATGATGCTGTTTTTATTCCCCTTTTTAATTAACAATCTTCATTCTTTTCTTTTGTTATTATATTTTTAAATTTTACTTTATTTATTTATTTGTTTGTTTAATTTAACTTAATTGTGTTTTATCTTATTCATTTATTCATTTTTAAGCGGGGGGATGACTTTTGTGCTAATGGCAAATAATACTTCAAAATGGATTCTTAAAGTAACGTATACAGAATTGTCGAAGGCTACTGGAAAAAAAAAAGGATTTATCAGAATTATCTTTTTAAATTCAATACTCAAGAAATGATGGCCCGATCGCACAAGTTAAGTGAAGAAATATTTGAATTAAAAAAAAAAAAACTACTTTTAAACACGACCGTGTCAATGTCGGGCTAATTGTACTTTTAGAAAGCTTTGTATCTAAATAAAGGATACTTAGTCCCATTTTGCTTTTTTTGGAGGAAATGCAATTATTTATCGAGGTGACTTTCGTACCATTTTAACTTTTATGAAGAGCAGCGGTAAAGTGAGGATAGTTTATTTGCAACAGACAGGGTAGCCTTTGAAAGAAGACAATTATTTTGCTCTCACTTGGTGTTATCTGCTTTGAATAACTCACTAACTGGTATAACACTTTAGGTGGTGAAGGTTTTTAGAACCAGTACTCACATCTCATTGTTTTCTTCTCACCGTAAGGAAGAATTAAGTCAAGCTCATTATTGCTAATGCTCAAAATTTCATCAGGCTTAGTCTTACTCATTTACTACAGGTTGAGTGACAGCTTGTGAGAATCCGTAGTTTTGTCGCTAATGCAGCCCTCTTAATTCTGGAATTATATTGAATTCATGCCACACTTGTATTTTAGGTTAATTTAGAGTCTGGTCTGTTATCCTTCTTGATTCTAATTATTTGAATTGTTTAAAATTGCTGAGTTGTAGTCTGGATCTATCAAAACAAACTAAATACATGTACTTTCTCTGTCTGTCTGTCTGTCTGTCTGTCTGTCTATCTCTATCTATCTATCTATCTATCTATCTATCTATCTCTCCACCCAGCTATGTAAGGATTCAAGAGTCAAGTCACAGTCTATGGTAAAATTAACCTTGAGATTTCGCGCACTCGCCCGTGACATTCATTCAACCGTTCCTTGGTTTATTTCTTCACTAGAAACAGCAGTCTAGAGCTAGATCTGGATCTAAATCTAGACCAAACAAACATTTGTTGCAAGACGGTTAACCTGTAAAAAGCTAGCATCCACACTGACACGGCACACTAAAAATGTGGTCAAAGTGGACCTTCTGTGTTACACACTGTGTCAAGCTAGTTTCACTGCCACGATGTAAATAGGCTACTTACTTATCACCGGGACTTGGAGATCTCGACATTTTTTACCTACTTGTATACTGTAAGCTCTTTTGCAGTCTTAGGTTTGAATCCAATTGGTTCCTTTTGTGTGGTTTTTCTTTTTATTTTAGATTTAAGTGAAAAGAAATATTTCAATTCAACCTTTTTAAGACAAAAGTGTTCTCTTGATAACATTAAAGAGATTCTTCAGCTTTTTAGGTATGTAGAACCTAAGAATAGTAAGAATATTGCTATATTTTCGGAAAGTCCTTAGCCTTGCCTGATCACACCGAACTGCTCGTTGTTGTTTCAAATGTTCAGGCCACCAGACCTGTCAGTGTTCTCATCTCACCCTGTAGCACACCTCTTCGAGCAGGAATATAACGAGTCTACATTGTTTCTAATGGCCGATGCTCACTTAAAGGCAGGTCTTAAAAACAAGATTGCTTTCACGCTTAATTGAGCTCTGCTTGAAAAAAAAAATTAAATCATATCACTACTAGTGCAATACATATGCAGCAATTGCTTATATTTTGGGCTGATAAGTCGGTGAAAAATCGCCTCAATGAGTATCATATTAACTAACGGGTAATTATCGCATTACCTTCCTAATCCAGTTTCACTATGATATAATTCTGCGTGTGGAATCGAATTTCTTATTACCGGTATTGTCTTATCGTATATCAACATGAGATCTATACCAATCGAATCGAATCTATTAATACTTTCCTTTTCATAGTTATGTGAAAGGGGTCTGTAGACGCAGAATCGAATTTATATCATTGCTTTTTTTCCTATTTCTTTCTTTCTCTGAAGAAAGACTACTCGGCAATGTGACCCACAAGTTGAAATTGGTACCATTTCACTCACTGCTTTGACATCATCCGTTGATGCTGTCGATGTGAAAGGCGCAATGACGGATCATGATGCTGAATATGGTGCTGGGACTGTAAGCGCCTTGGTTTTGGACGTCGGCTCCAGCCTCTCTAGAGCCGGGTTTGCCGGGGACGACGTTCCGAAAATAAATTTTCCTTCTGTTGTAGGAAGGAGCCGGATCAAGGTAAAATAATAGGTAAAATGGTATTTGATAGTCAAAAACTCTAATTTTGCAATTGTGATATCGCAATATAAAAATGAAACAAATCAAATTTATAAAAGATAAACAACAGCAAAAAAAAAAAAAAAAAAAGAAATAGGACTCACACTAAATAACTGTTGGCTTTTAATTTCTCATGATAAATCTAAACCTGAAGGATATGTTTTTAGATGTAAATAAAATGAATGCATATCATATTACCTTGATCAGTTCTCTTCACAAGAAATATTTCATATGGAACATTTTTCTTACTTTCATGGATTTTCACGTAAGGGTGTTTTTGTTTTGTGACTTATAATTTTCTAATTTTTTTTTTTTGCTCTGCTTCAGGATGACAAGCAGGTGTATGTTGGGGAAGAGACTCAGTGCAAGCAGGATGTTCTCAGGATTAAGTATCCTGTTGAGTTCGGTATCGTCACCAACTGGGACGACATGGAAAAGATCTGGCATTACATCTTCTACAACGAGCTGCGTGTGGATCCTGAAGAGCACCCAGTCTTGCTCACAGAGGCTCCATGCAATCCCAAGGCCAACAGAGAGAAGATGACACAGATTATGTTCGAGACCTTTCGTTCTCCTGCCATGTACCTTGTTGCCCAGCCTGTTTTGTCATTATTCGCTTGTGGTCTTACCACTGGTTTCGTTTTAGACTGTGGCGAGGGAGCTGCAAACACTGTTCCTATCTACGAAGGCTTTGCTCTTCGACACGGTGTCCTCAAGTTGGGCTGCAGTGGGCGCGACTTTACAGACTATCTCATGAGAATGCTTAGCGAAAAGGGCTACTCTTTTGCCACTAGAGCTGATAGAGAGTTTGCACGTGATATAAAAGAGACGCTCTGTTACGTCGCCCATGACTTCGAGCAAGAGATGCGATTAAGCACCACATCCTCTCACCTGGAGAAGAACTACAAGCTTCCCGACGGCCAAATCATCACTATTGGCAACGAGCGTTTCATGTGTCCCGAGGCTTTGTTTAAACCATCCAATATGGGCATCGAAATGCCTGGAATTCACGAGACAAGCGTCATGTCCATCAGTAAATGTGACGTAGACATACGAAATGATTTATACGCTAATGTAGTTTTGTCTGGTGGAACAACGAAATTTCCAGGTTTGGCTGACAGACTGCAAAACGAGCTTAAAACTCTTGTGCCAGATACAAGGAAAATCGACATTCAAACAGCATCAAGAACATCTGTGTGGGAAGGAGGTTCACTTTTGGCTTCCCTCTCCACTTTCCAGGAGATGTGGATTTCTAAAGAGGAGTACGATGAATACGGCCCAGGGCTTGTTCACATGAAGTGTTTTTGAACCATCGCTAAAATATTCCAGGCCAATTTCTTTTACCCACACCCTCTAATTCCACAAGCTGGCGCTTTGAGAACCTAACTGTTCTGTTCATCGCACAAACTTGAAAATTTTATACAATGTTAAATTCGGAATATTTTATTCAATCCAAGCTTTCAAAATTTTTAAGTTATTATGGTTTGAATTATAATAGCTTTATATTTTCTTATGTTTATATATATATATATATATATATATATATATATATATATATATATATATATATATATATATATATATATATATATATATAATAATAATAATAAAAGTGCTCTTGAAAGTTCATGATATTTTTATTGTAATTAGTTCATCAGATAGGCTTTTACCAAATTTTTCATGATGAACCAAATAATATTTTAAAAAATCTGTTCTCAGCGGTTTACAATTTTCAGAGCCGGTGACCCTTTTAAAACAAATTACATGTATTGTTATTCTGTAGATATCTCTATATAATTTTGCAATTGTACTCTAGAAGCGTAAAAAGCTGAAAAAAAGCACACACAAAAAATAAAAAAAAAACATCCATCTTTCGTAGTACTCATTTTTTATAGTTTTTTTTTTATATATATGTAGGGAGAAACAGGGAGGGGTGGAAGGGGGGTGGAGGGAAGATAGATAGATAGATAGAGAGAAAAAGATAGAAAGAGAAAGGGATGAAATATTGTCATTTTTTTTTCATTTTCACAAAGAACAATTACAAAAATTCTTGAAATATAATGTACATGTATGAAATCCATGGACATTTAAAAATTATTTCGCACTAAAAATTGGAACTTTACGTCTAGAAAGCCGCTTACATTCTATAGTACTCTATCTATCGAATAGTTTTAGAATGGCAACCTGAGGTTTCAGCTCAGTCATTGTTTGAGAGCAAACAGGCATAATTATACATTAAATATATTTGTCACTGATCAGCTCTTGTTTCACAAATTGGCTGCTACAAGATACATGTGTTTGGAATGTTGAGATCGTTACATGAGGGAGAGAAAGCATGGTGTCACTGGCACTTTGCATTGCTTAGTAAGTGTTTCTTAAAATCTATTATTTATCGTCTCTCAACGGCAACAGAATCCCAAGTATATGGTTAGATTTAATGGCTTAGAATAATCTTCCAAAGGGCGTCATGCCATGCAAGTAAATCTAAAGACATAATTTTGTAAAGTATCACAGGTGATAAAGTTTTTCTTCCATTGTTCTAAGATTGTTCAGAACCAAAAGTGACGCCACATATTTGTCTCCCTGCTTAAAGTAAAAAGAGAGCACAGGAGCGCCGGTGAATGTTGGGAAGATTGCCTGGTCATACAAGTCTTATTTGTCGTGATTTCAAGACCTGTGTCTTCCTTAGATCATCTCGATTACTCAACTTTTCAGCTTCCCCTTCTTTGACGGGAGCTTACACAAAAAGCCTGATGTTAACATGTTGTTCACAGACTAGATTCGATAACTATTCCAGCAAAGAGACAAGTAAAACACTCATGTTGATGTGTGTGTTTGTGCATGCTAAGTAGTAAATAGCATTAAGCTAAAGCCCTGAATTCGAAGTGTCGTGTAATCACCAATCATCAATTATATAACACGCTTAACGTTATAATTAAGTCGACTCCTAATTCTGCTCTGCTTTTGATTTACTGCATTTTTTTCTTTGTTTGTGGGGGCAGGTGAACTTCAAATTTCGTTTGAGACCTATTGTCTTGTTTTTGTAAAGCACATAAAGGACAACATCAGCCACATTTTTTTTAATAATTTCATTATACAACCAGGTAAATCGGGAAAACGTAGATGAATAACGAGCCTCTCACGCGCATCTGTCGGAAATCAAAGACAACCCGAAACCAATTATCCCAGACCGAGAGACGGTGGTCCTTAACAATTCCGGGCTATTTCGTTCGTTGGACAAATTTATAACAGAGCATTAGGAAACTCAGTGCTGTCAAGTATCTCTCCCTGCAATTTTTAAAGGTGCCCGCAATAACTCGCGAATGTTGTCAATATTAATTATTAGGGAAATAAAAATGATGTAATGACTTTTTGTCTCAAATTGTTTTGTTTTTTCAACCCTTTTTCAAAATTATTTTCTCACGAAAGGCTAGTCGCGAGATCGAGTTGACTGACTTGACTTACTGACTTAGGGCCTTCCGCGTCTCAGTCGTCCGACGGGGGCGCTTCGGCAGCTTTTCGGATTCTCGTCGACAGTTCTCTCCATTGCTGTCTGTTCTGGGCGATGCATCTTAGGTGTTCGAGGTCTTCCCTAGTTGTGAGTTGTAGTGTGTTTTCTTGTAGTCTTGATAGGTCTTTGTTGAGGACGACTGGTAGTGTTGTTAAAGGGCGGCCCCGAAACTTTTTTCCGTGTGTGGCGAAATAGCTGTTCATTGATTTATTAGCAGGTATTTCAATATTTCTTCTAAGTATGTGCCCGAAAAGGCGCCACCTGTTCTCAAGTATATAAATAGAAAGGGGGTGTTCCTCGCACTTGTTGTAAAGAGATGAATTTGTGATTTTAACGGGGTGTTTGATGTTGAGAACTTTCCTTAGCTGTTTACGATGAAATGCATTTAATTTTTCTTCTTCAGATTTTGTCAGTGCCCAGGTGCCGCAGTTGTAGACAAGTATTGATTTTACGAGCGACCTGTATAATTTCAGCTTGGTCTTTCTTTTAATCTTATCTCCTTTGATCCAGACATTTAGAAGCTTTGTCAGTGCTGCATTGATAAAGTCGTTTCTCCTCTCGACGTCTTCTTCGTCGCCTATGAGAGTTCCAACTTTTTTTGTATTTTTATACTCTGTTCCAGCTCTTGACAACGTTGTAAACTCTGTCTTATCTATATTGACCAGTAGATTGTATTTATGTAAGGTGTTTTGTACTTCTTCCGTATCGACGAAATTCAGACCAACAAAATCTACGTCGTCAGCGTATGTAATCTCTGTAGGTAGAGTCTTTTCCAGTTCATTGGTCGGTCGTGGCAAGATGGTTCTTACTTCTTTCAGGGCATTCTCTAAATATACTGAAAACAATACGGGGCTAAGACTGTCTCCTTGCGGGGTGCCTATGTTGCTCACAAAAGGTCTTTCCTTTGTTGCACCATTGATCCTAGTGTTAATGACTGTATCGCTTAAGAGAAAACGTATTATTCTCAGCTCATCTTCTTCAACTATGCGTTCTATTATATCAAGCAAAAGGAAAAAGAACAATGCCACAAATTATGTGACAGCTTTCTTGTTTGAGAGTAGTTATACTTGTTTTAATTTTTATACCAGACATTGGTTGTCACTGTTAAAAGAACTTACTAAGGCATTTGAATCGACAGATCTATGCATCATCGCCGTTTATATTTTTAGCAGCATCCTTGAGTTTGAATCAAATTTTTACAGATTCGACGAAAGTTTGTTTTGCGATAGCATTTAAAGAGAATTTTCTCTTTGAAACTATCTAAATAGAGAAATATCTGATGGATAAAAACTAACCATCCAGGCAAGTTACTGCTGAACAGGGACATTGTCAGATCTTTAAATTACTGACTTGTGACAGTGGAGAGCACAGATTACTTGTATTATTTTGTTTTGGGGACAACTTTTCTGCATACAGTGCATTATTGTTTTAGATCATACAAAAAAATCGTCCATTGAGATCCATGCGAAAACTGGACAGCATGTAAACTATGCTAAGCGTTTGGGGATTGAAGACACGCCGTTAAGAACAAAATTGCATGAATTTAATTTAAATAAAAAATATTTAAAAGAGACTGCAAAATAAAACTGTCTCATCAATCGATGCATGTGCAATGAAAGCTACCGTCATCTCCAGGTCCACCGATTCAAAATTCTCACTGCGCATTTTCAAATTCATTTTTTTTTTTTTTTTTTTGGGGGGGGGGGGGGGGGGTAATTTTTTACTTTAGTAAATTTTGGCAATTTTTATGTATTCATGCTCAAGTTTTCGCGGGGACAGACGTACTTGCATTTATTTAACCAGCATGAACCCGTAGGATCAATTGGTAAGTTAGCAACGAATTTAAGCCATAAAAATTAATGTAGTAAACAAAAGAAAATGAACATAAAACAGACAAAAGTGAACCATTCACTTTATGATATAGTAAACCAAAAGAAAAGAACATAAAACAGACAAAAGTGAATCATTCCCTTGATGATAAAGTACCAAGAACATAATATGAATGAACAGGGCAGCAGATCTATAACTTTTTGGAACATTAATAGTTTAATTCGAATACATTCTAAGTTTTAATTATTACGCAAAAAATATATTCAAGGAATTACAAGTTGGTTGAAGTGTTACATTTTCTTGCAAAATTAGGCCCACATCACATTAAACTTTTCAAGTCATAAATTAAATTATGTTTTTGTTATTTTCATCATGATATGCATTTTTCGTAAGTTAGAAAATTACAGTTAAACATGTGATTTCATTGATTCCACTGTTAACTTAAAAGAAATATGTATATCAAAAAACTTAAAAACGAAAGCACACTAGTGCTGTTAACTTTTTCATTTCATATTTTTTCCATCTCGCCCCTCTCATTCCCTCTTTCAATAATAATCTATTTTTAATTTCCCTCTCCTTAGATCCTCCTCCTCCCCTCCTCTTCTTCTCTCTCTCTCTATCTCTGCTTCTCTCCCATTGTCTCTCTCTCTCTCTCTCTCTCTCTCTCTCTCTCTCTCTCTCTCTCTCTCTCTCTCTATATATATATATATATATATATATATATATATATTTATCAACCTTTCTCATCCGAAAAAATACAGCCACAATGAAGAAAGTTTGCTTCATGGGGAAAATTGACATAGTACATAGCATTACAAAAAAAAAAAATAAATAAATAAAAGACAGAATTTGAAATTTAAAATAATACGTAAGGTAAGAAATAGATTGAAATAAAATCTGCAAGAAAGACATCAATAAAACCGAAAATGAATAGTTAAGCATTATGTAACAGCATATTGCACAAAATCACACAGAAAATGAAATTTTTCAGCAGTACTTCAAGAAGTATATCAACAATTTTATCAGTCCTTTTTATGTTTTGATTACATGCTTATCGATATTGATTTTAAAAAAGGTAGTTTTGCACAAGAACCACAATGTGTCTAGAAGCATTTCCTATGCACGATGGATGGGCCAGACTCGTCATATTCCTGCTTGGAGATCCACATCTGCTGGAAGGTGGACAGGGAAGCCAGGATGGAGCCCCCGATCCAGACAGAGTATTTACGCTCAGGCGGAGCAATCACCTTGATCTTCATGGTGGGAGGTGCCAGTGCTGAAATCTCCTTCTGCATACGATCAGCAATACCGGGGTACATGGTAGAGCCTCCGGACAACACGGTGTTGGCATACAGATCCTTGCGGATGTCCACATCACACTTCATGATAGAACTGTAAGTAGTTTCTTGAATGCCAGCAGATTCCATACCCAGGAAGGATGGCTGAAACAATGCCTCGGCGCATCTGAAACGTTCGTTGCCAATGGTGATGACCTGACCGTCTGGAAGTTCGTAGCTCTTCTCTATGGAGGAAGATTTGACAGAAGATTGCATCTCCTGCTCGAAGTCGAGGGCGACGTAGCAAAGCTTCTCCTTAATGTCACGAACAATCTCCCTCTCAGCGGTGGTCGTGAAGGAGTAGCCCCTCTCTGTGAGGATCTTCATGAGGTAATCTGTGAGATCACGGCCAGCCAAGTCCAATCTTATGATGGCGTGGGGAAGAGCGTAACCCTCGTAGATGGGAACAGTGTGGGAAACGCCATCACCAGAGTCGAGCACAATACCAGTGGTACGACCAGAGGCGTACAGAGACAGCACAGCTTGGATGGCGACGTACATGGCAGGAGTGTTGAAGGTTTCGAACATGATCTGTGTCATCTTCTCTCTGTTGGCTTTGGGGTTGAGGGGAGCCTCTGTGAGCAAGACTGGGTGCTGCTCTGGGGCCACACGCAGCTCGTTATAGAAGGTGTGATGCCAGATCTTCTCCATATCATCCCAGTTAGTGACGATGCCGTGCTCGATGGGGTACTTGAGGGTGAGGATACCTCTCTTGGACTGGGCCTCGTCTCCGACATAGCTGTCCTTTTGACCCATGCCAACCATCATATTCTAATGTTGGTGATAGGATGGAAAATGAGTTACTATTTTCATTAGATAAAGGGAGATTGACAAGATGTAGAAATCAAGTTCGACCAAGATTTCAAACCATGTTCCGCTGAAGTAATATCGATTTATTTTACAGAATTTCAAACTTTTAATTTTTTGACACTTCTTTAAGGATCTTTTCATAAATATTTTTTTCTAACACGCCCTAACTATAGTCAAATTATTATTATTTTCCTATGCGGCAAAAACAATGAGCACATTTAATCACAAACAATTTTCGCAACGCTGTTGCTTTTTTTTCTGTTTGTTTTCTTTTTTGTATTGTAAATTATTTTAGCAGTCGGCCTCCATAAATAATGCAAGAAGGAGGTAACAATTTCACCTTTATTTGTGCGTGTGGTATTAAAAAAATGAAATATATATATATATATATATATATATATATATATATATATATATATATATATATATATATATATATATATATATATATATATATCCCACGGCAAGCTAGTCGAAAGAAAAGAAAATACAAGGCGATTTTATCCTTATTAGTTCCAGCTCGATAATCGCTGGAAATATTATCTTTGTGTAAACATTTTAAATACAACTACATTTAGTTTTACATATCGAAAAAGTTGTGTTAAGTTTTTTTTTTTTGTTTGTTTGTTACAACCTCTATTTTTTTTTAATTTCTTTATCTTCGTTGTTTTTGTGATTTATCAATTATGATAATGTGCCAAAAACAATTTGTTGATATTTTTAAACACGGTGTATGATACTATGAAAGAAACAGCACAATATTGATTTCTTCATACATCAGCAAAAGCCCATAACACTATCATTATTTCAAGTTCCTAGATTATGCTTAAAACTTTGAATTGAAATAAATTTCGGTTTTCATTCTTTCTCAAATTAAATTAAATTTTCCAAACGACTATTAGACGCAAACGTATCTAAAGACCAGCTAAAGAAAGTGTTTTATTAACCCCAAAACTTCTCCAGCTGAGGTTCATAACAACAACAACAACAACAACAACAACAACAACAACAACAACAACAACAACAACAACAACAACAGCAACAACACAGGTTCATAAAAACAGCAGGGACAAAAAGTCAGCAGTGATATAATTAAAATAATATGAAGGTATCAAATAGTACCGATGTTGAGCCTGGGGTTGAAAAAAACTGTACATTGAGTTCATATTTCTTTGAATTATTAAAAGTTGGATTTTTAAAATCTAGCATGCCATTTAAGATACACTAGTCAGCAAACAACAAATAATCAAATGTTTTGAATAGTCTTGATAAGCGAAGCAAAATAAGTATATAGCTTTATAGTCTTGTAAAAACCCAATTAATCAAAGACTCTTTGAAATGCCTGTTATTAAAAAAACTGGTCAGTTATTAATTACCAGTCGTTAATACGCACTTTTAGCTTACGACTACTTAGTCTTATAATGAGCGTGTAGAATTACAGAATATACTGTTTTCTTGTATTTACAGACATCGGGTTTCATACATCATGATTAGGATAAATGATTTTTAATTTCTAGAGCGTGCACTTGGTAAAAAAAAGATTCGGATTTCGAATCCACGCTTGGTGGAAACTTTTGGTAAAAGGAAATGACTATGTCGTTTCCGCCTAAGTAAATGCCAGATTTTTTTTACCATATGGCGAGGTCTTCCAACTATGGAGGGAAAGACGGCTCGGGGAGCGTCGTCACCGGCAAATCCGGCTTTGCACATGCCAGATCCATTGTCCACTACAAGGGCAGAAATCTCCTCCTCACTCATGGTAAATGAACAATTTTTTGTTCAAAAGTACTCAAGTCAAGTGAAAGTGTCCTATTGAAATTAAAGTATCTGCTAAGCGTTAAGTCCGTGCTCAGGAAAGCTAACACTAAAAAGAAGACGCCCGACCTCCTTATATTGTATTTTCATAGCCATAGCACCATGGATTTGACCTTATATGGAAGCAACTAGCAGTCCTTTTCAAAGCATCAACTTTTTCTTCAATGTTTGCGTTCCAGCTATTTTTGGCGGCTTCTCTCATAACTGATAGCTGCTAAGTACTCACCCCCCCCCCCTCCTCCTCTTCCTTTGCTTATCAAACCCAATCAATTTGAAGATAATCACCTCTCTCTCTCTCTCTCTCTCTCTCTCTCTCTCTCTCTCTCTCTCTCTCTCTCTCTCTCTCTCTCTCTCTCTCTCTCTCTCTCTCTTAATACATCTCTATCTATCACTCTCGTCTTCTAATCTCTTACTTTTTAAGTTTTGATTTTAAAATAGGCACCGGTATTTAAATGTCAGCTGTAACCTATTTCTTACCTCATCCAACTCCCGAACCTTAGCCCCCACTTATGTATCGATCGTTGGCCTAATTTTATACCTGGTCCGTGATGAGACTCAGACATTATTGTTGGTATGAGCCAACAGACCATATTAGTCCTGACTAAAGGGACATGATTCCAAGAAATATGAAAATAGTATTGCAATTGTACTATTTTTGGATTCTTACACAAAACTCATAAATAAACATCATGTGATTAGTCAGACTTTCAAAATAGCTCAGCAAGAGAAAGCAGAGGTTTAACATAACGCTACCTAAGGGGCTTAATCACGATAACTGATAATTATGATTTATCTGAATCGTTTATGGTTTCCCTCATTGTCCATACTTCAAAATGACTATAACTAGATTTGGGCTTAGAATTGAGTGACGTGTTTATTATAAACGATATTTTATTCCTGATATTAATGTTTCAGTTGTTTTCATGATCGCTGTCAATCTTTTCGTACCGCAACTTCTGTGGCTGTTGTTTATGTTACATGCGTAAGCTCTTATTTTGTGATTATTTTTTTACTACTGCTGTTTGTTTGTTGTTGTTTTATTATTGTTTATAAATTATTTTTGTTTCTTATTTTAAAAATACATGTAGTATTAATTGACTTCTTTTATAAATGTATTCTGTTCTAAACATCCTATACAAGGGCTCAGGGAATTTCTCTGTGTTTTTCATACATGGCTGTTTTATGAAATTAAAATAACAATTATAATTCAATTACAATGTGGACGACACTAATTTTTTTAATGTCCCTACATAGCAGCCGTGCACTTATTATCAACCAAAATCCAGCCCGGGGTATTTTCCAAACAAAATGTGAGAGCCCTTGCTGCTGAGCACAGAGAATAAAAGGTTATGACTATATATGGGCACAAAAAGAGCACAATTCTTAGAATTGGAAATATGGACCAATGAATATTTAAAACCCTAGAAGATGGACCAGCTGTTTGTCAGATTGGATAGGCCTTTTTTGTAGACCAAGTCAAGTCCATTGGCTAAGATCTAGTTTGCATTACTCAATTAAATTGTTAAAATGGTATTTTGATTTCTTTAACCTAGCTTAGGCATGAATCGCGTTATCAAGATATACAATATAAGTGAGCCAAATATGTTTACCGGCGTTTAGCATGAACCTCTCTCAGTTATTCATTTTAGATATAAATGAACTCAAAACGTAAGATTGATGCAGCTGCTCTGGCAAAGCGATGAATCTAGTCATTTTCATTCTATATCCGGTTTGCGTAGCGCTATAATCTAAAATTTAACACCGCAGGCTAGTATTGAATTTGGACTCATATTCATCCGCTGTAGATCAAGACCCAAATAATTTACGCTCCCCAACAACCACCAAGTCGTTCCTTTGCTAAGCCGTTGCTGGTGTGCGGTTCAGTTGGAGGTCCACAGTAATTCTAGAGATAGCTGATTGCTTTCATTTCCATATTCAAGATGTGCGATGAGGATGTTGCAGCTCTTGTGATTGATAATGGGTCTGGCATGTGTAAGGCAGGATTCGCAGGAGATGATGCACCACGAGCTGTATTTCCATCAATCGTAGGAAGGCCACGCCATCAGGTATATCAGGCCATTAGTCTATGTAATAAAATTTAGATACATGTAAATAATCAAAACAGAGATAAATCTTTTTGATAAACAAGAGGCCTTAACCTCAGCTTATGTTTTCAGACATCAAGTTAGGTTAGAAATAGAATAAACAGGGTCCGCTGCCCGTAATTTCAGCAATCCCTACTGACACATTTCATTTAAGAAACAAAACACATTTTTTAACAGAACAAGCGGTAGATATAGTATTTTAATATATATAGAATCCATGTCCTTAAAACATGGTTCATGACTCCTAGTTCTAGATCTAGTTTTTTGTTTTTAAAATATAGTCAAGCCAAATGCTCATTCAGGTGGACTGACTGAACCGCTCTATGCATGTCTTGTTATGGATATTTTATAGGAAAAGTAAGAAAAGGGTAATTTTGCTCTAGCTAAGTCTAGGTGCTTTAGTTCTGAATGTTTATAACAGGGCAAAACAAATGTGTTAGTGGATTAAAGAGCATTAAAAGTGCAATTTGATTTTAATGAGAAATTTTAGTATCATATGTTTTGTTGTAACTGTACATGAATACTATTGGCATCAGTTTTTGAAAAGGTTCAGTATTCGTATTCTTTGTAATGAAATAGCTTAAGATTGGTTCTGTGGCTTCTTGATTCCATTTATTATGATTATACTTTCAAAACAATTTGAGCAATTGTTAAAAAATAACAATGCTGATTTGATTAGGCAGATGGCAAATTGGAACTGGTTAACTTAAAATATATTATATATAACCAAATTGAACAATGCAGCTTCTAGCCACAGTATCAAGGGTGTTGAACTTTAAAATACTTGATACTTCTTGGTTCTGCCATGCTAATGGTCTGTAGAAAAGGTCTGAGATCAACTTATTGCAGACAGGCTGTAATAAAAATTTTTTTTTTTCAATTTTGCATCTACACAGGTGACAAAATCTTTGTATGATATGTCATAGCTTTGATTGTTTTGTTATAATTTAGTTTGCGGTCAAAGATGTCACATATTTATGCCTTATTCAATTCTATTGAACCATACTTTATTACCTTTATTTGCAAGGTCTGATTAATGCCTCTTCATGGGTTGATTATACTTTATTAGGTGATAGCTTAACAGTAAAGTCATCAGAATAACTTGAGATAGCCAGCCCAGAACAGTTCATGCCATGTTAAGATAGTAATGGAACAATACATTTTTTTGTGTCTTAGGATGTGTATTCATATGTCCCTTTTTTACTCTTAAGGTGATTTCTAGTTTGTTTTTTTTTTCTTTTCAAATTTAAAATATGCTCATATTTTCAAGACATGTTGTGGAAACAACTTAAGTCTCAGAAGATATTTCACAATATGTTTCTTGTACCATTAGATCGACCTTTTGAACGTCCTTCAATAGAAAAATAGATCAAAATCATTTACGAAGTCATACAGAGGTTACCCTGCGTAGGTCAATATATAGTCTTAACCCCCCCCTTTTTTTTTGGTCTTTTTGGAGTCCTAGCTAGTCAGGCCAATGTTCTTCCTATCAGCAAGATCTATGTATTTTGATGATTTTTTGGATCACTTGCATATCTTAACCCCTTAATTGCTCATTACTTTAAGATTGCTAGTCATTTAAAAAAAGAAGAAAATTGAATTTGATAAAAGGAAATAAAACAATTCTCTTCCTGAGCTGCCTTTATTAGATGCCAGTCCATAACTAAATCAAATTCTCTTAATACTGATTTAAAGGAGGTGCCAAAAAGCTTAATCAGTTGAGCTTGCATAAGGCTGAGTTAAAAAACCCTTTGTTCAGATTACTATGTAGATTCTCTAAAGGGATCATGAATGTTTTTCTGTGAGGGTAAAAAGGTATGTAATAGTCTTTGACTCTTTGTGACTGTGGAGGTCACAAGACTTGTTGATGTACTGAAAATGTTACCTTTTCGCCAATGATTTTTAAATTCCTCTTCAAAATATTGAAAGCAAGAAAAAAGTTCATGGAAACAATCTAGTGACACCCCTACCTGGCAGCATTCTGTGTCACAAAATCATGAGGCAAAAGAACTTATTAAAGATATTTCCACCATGTTGTGAAAATATTTGGATGAAGTTATATCAAGCAGAGAGATCAATGCTAATGATGAGCTGTGCTTGAAAAAATTTTCAAGCAATCAAGGAAGTTTGTGCTCTGTTGTGAACTTTTATTTTTAACTCAAATCTTAATTTTTTCAGATTAAACATTAAAAATCTTCAGGCTTACTTTATGATTTAAAACAAATCAACATATGGGTTTGATTTTTTTTTTTTGCAGGGTGTGATGGTTGGCATGGGTCAAAAGGACAGCTATGTTGGTGATGAGGCCCAGTCAAAGAGAGGAATTCTCACCCTGAAGTATCCCATTGAACATGGTATTGTCACCAACTGGGATGATATGGAGAAGATCTGGCATCATACCTTCTACAATGAGCTGCGTGTAGCCCCTGAGGAACATCCAGTTCTGCTCACAGAAGCCCCCCTCAATCCCAAGGCCAATAGAGAGAAGATGACACAGATCATGTTCGAGACCTTCAATTCTCCAGCAATGTATGTCGCCATTCAAGCTGTACTGTCTTTGTATGCCTCTGGTCGTACCACAGGTATTGTGCTCGACTCTGGTGATGGTGTCACCCACACTGTTCCAATCTATGAGGGCTATGCCCTGCCCCATGCCATCATGAGGCTGGACTTGGCAGGTCGTGACCTTACAGATTACCTCATGAAAATTCTAACAGAGAGGGGCTATTCATTCACAACCACAGCTGAAAGGGAAATAGTCCGTGACATTAAGGAGAAACTCTGTTATGTTGCCCTTGACTTTGAGCAGGAGATGGGTACAGCTGCCTCATCTTCAACCTTGGAAAAAAGTTACGAACTTCCTGATGGACAGGTCATTACCATTGGGAATGAAAGGTTTCGCACCCCAGAGGCAATGTTACAACCAAACTTCTTAGGCATGGAATCTGCTGGAGTCCATGAAACAACCTACAATTCCATCATGAAATGCGATGTGGACATTCGTAAAGACCTCTATGCAAACACAGTACTGTCAGGTGGTTCTACTATGTTTCCTGGCATTGCAGACAGAATGCAGAAAGAGATCACTGCTTTGGCTCCAAGCACTATGAAAATTAAAATTATTGCACCTCCGGAACGAAAGTACTCAGTTTGGATTGGGGGATCTATTTTAGCTTCTCTCTCTACTTTCCAGCAAATGTGGATATCTAAGCAAGAGTATGATGAATCTGGACCGGCTATTGTACATAGAAAATGTTTTTAAATCTTTTAATTTTGAGAAAGTTTTAAGTTCATGTTATTTTTTTTTTGTTTATTCAGCTGTCTTGGTGGCGAAAATTGCACCTTTGCAGTTAGTTGTTAATGTTCTTACTATGAATATATCCCTTTGATTGTTAGGAGATGTGCATAGAATCAAAATTTACAGTAGTGCCCATCAAGCAGGCTTACTGTCAATTTTAGTTTACTTTAATTGGTAGGTCAATTTTTTTTTTTTTTTTTTGACTGGTATTTCATTGGCAATTTCATTTAATGCTAATTCGTTTCATTGATTTGAAAAAAAAAAACCTTATTTTGTTAAGATTTTGACAATCACCACCTATAAAGTATGAACAATTTTTTTTTTTACATAATTTGCTTCCTGCATGACTTGAAGAGCAAAGGGTTTCTCAGTAAATTGGCAGTTTCAGTTATTTTTCATGCATTCCTGTTTAACCATTATCTTTTTTAACCTTGCCTTAAGAAGTATTAAATTCTGACTTGGCATACTTAAAATGTGTCAGTCTGATTTATAACTTACGATGCTTTCCTGCTGTTTTGGTTGCCTTTTTCACCCTCTCATTTTTTTATTTTTATTTTTATTATTATTATTATTATTATATACATGTATAAATTATAGACTCAAAGAATAATTTTCTTCAGTTGGTTTTCATCTCATCTACTTCCAATTTCAAAGCATGGGATTAGGTCACAAAAAATGTACAGTATTTAGAATATATTTTAAAGATTATACTTTATAGAGCTATAGATTCGTCATACCACAAGGGCATGAATTTATCTCCAGACATTAGTGCAGCTTAAAAAACATGTAATAAATGCTTGAAAGAAATGCAATGTGAATCTTAATTTTTTTTCATGTAGATGGCTTTAGCTTTCATTTATCTAAGCTATTTCATTCATTTATGAAGCTGATTATATCATGAGAGTTCCATGACTTAAAATTTTTTTGGCTTTCACTCAGTAAATCTATAAACTTGAAGAATGACCTTAGGATTTTGAAAGTTTGCTTACAATGCTAAACTAGTAACCTTGCTGAATTGTGAAGTATGGAATAAAATAATTTCTAATTGGTTCAACTTCAATATAATGTGCCTCTTACTATAGTAACAAAAATGATAAATGTGCCTCTCAGATTTCATTTAATAATTTGAAGTTTAACTTTAAGACTACAGACGAACTCTCTATCCATCCCTCTGCATCAAATTATATTCTTGTTCTCTCCGCATTACCTGCCTGTTCACTTACATCTTTACATTGATTTCATAATTAATGAATGCAGTGGACTTCCAACAAAAATATTTCTCATGGGCACAAGAAGCCTTTTTTTTCTTAACCATGAAATCAAAAGACTATATATAAACAATCTATTTCAGTTTTTATTTAAATTGATTGCATTTTTTTTTTGCTGAAAATGAGTATAGCTTAAATAATTTTCACAAGATAGAGAGAAATGTGACAATGTTGTAGTGTTACAAATTTGTGAGCACTTTCAAAAATCAAAACAATTTTTAGTAGCAGCATATGTGAAAAATTTTGATTCTGCAATAAAATTAATTCTCTGAGAGAATGATAGTGAGCTTGTATAACATTTGCATAAAGTGAGGTGTAAAAGAACTCTGTCAGGAACAAAATGTTTCAGTCGAAAATTGCCCCTTTATAAAAAGATTGGAAAAGTGCTTAAAAGTTAAAAGAACAATGAAAACTTTTTTTTGCAAGTGATCAGATATATGCAATCAATTTGCCCAGTCTACTCCGTTATATATTGAGATTGCATATTTAGTGATCTATGCACATTGCAAATTTCTACCGATATGATGAAAGCAACACATAAATAAGAATTTACCAATTATGAAGTTACTTGGACATATGATCAACTATAGCTTAATTATCAGAGAAAGGAACCATGCATAAAATTTGCTTTGTATCATTTGAGCTAAATATTCAGCACTCAAATGAAATTGATAACATTGATAATTCAAGTTTGAAAGCAGGATAAATATGTTAGAGAGGAAATTAGGAGATACAGTAATGATTAGAACCTATCCCTCAGAGTTGGACATCTCAACACAATCATTACTATCTTAAAAAATGTTAAAATTACTGTATCAATTTAAGAAGCCAATCTCTGCCTGTAGTGACAAGCTTTCCTAACCATTGTGATTGGTCTGAGTTTTGGTATATTCAAAGCACTCATTCATAGTAACATAATTATTGTGAACAGTGTTTTATTGCTTGAAATTGGATAGATAGTGAATACTGATAATTCCAAACTGGTATACGATACTGGGAACACCACAAAACATTAGGACCTTACATGGATGAAAAGAGATATATTTGCACATTCAAATTGGATTTCAAATTCACCAAATTTAGAACTGCATGTATCTTACCTTCATTAACCATTATATGGTCAATTAAAAAAAAAAAATAATCGTTACTTCCGAAGGATTCGAACTACAAAACAGAAGTCAGCTAGTATAGACCAGTATCGCTGCTCAACTCAAACTATAAGATAAACAAAATGCTGGCACTAAGGTCTTGGAGAGCACTAGGAGGAATAGGGACATGAGAGGAATTAAGATACCAGGAGGTGGGGAACAGAAAATAAAGGCTTTCGCAGATGACACAATGATAATGATAGATGACGCCTCTGTAGTAAAAGTTACAAGTAAGTTTGAAGATTTTGGAGCAGCTAGTGGCAATAAAATCAACATAGGAAAGACAAATGTAATGAACAGAAAATAGTATACCCGCACCATTAGCAATTAAGGAAGTAAAGGAAATGAGAATCTGTGGATTGCATTTCACAAACGAAGCAGGTCAGACCAACAAAAAGTCGAGGGTGGACCTGCTGGAGAAATGTAAAAATAGAAAATATAGAAAGAATAGGCATTCAATTTATGGTAGAGAGAGGGATAATTAACTGTAAAATCATACAAGTAATGTATCAATTAAAAATTTTCAAACCACCCAAAAAGTTCTTTACCGAGTTCGGAAAAATAATTTTGCCCTTCTTTAAAATTACAGTTAGGAGAATAGGAAAAATAGAGTTAGCAATGGACTGCATGTACGAAGAAGGAGGATTAAAGTTAAACTTACAGGATTTAGAAACAAAAACGACCTCAATGAGAATAAAACACCAGTCAGAGGCAATAGAAGATTGGACAAAATTTCCTTTCGTGGATTATTTTATACATGTAATGTTGATGTTATTTAATATTTGTTGTTTGTTCGTTTAAAAGCAAAATCCTAAGATGAGACCAAAATGAAATCCTAAATAGTTTCTTCTCATTGTTACAAATATTTTAGCTTCATTCAAAGTCCTCCTCACTTATATTCCTTCACTCAGAATTTTCTCAGGCCATAACATCATTTACATCCATGACTGAGTGTTGAGAAATGTTAAAAAAAAAAAAACAGTTTAAATTTTAATAAATGCATTAGGCTGTTGTAAACAAGTGTTAGATAATCAGTAGTGATACACAATCCATGTTTAGAGTCTTATTGTATTTGTTTTTTCTTTTCTAACTTGTAGAAATTGGCCAACTTTTTATCTTGCCTATGATAATCTTTTTGACAGGTTAACAGGAAAGAATGATTAGGAAGGCTTTTCTAAAATTTGATTTATATAGTCTTGGCAATTATTAAATAGAGGATTTCAAAATAAATTGGCCTAGTATATTTATATCATTGTTCATCTCACGAACTGGCGTATGAGCAAATTTCCTGTTTTTCAGGAGAGCCCTTTAAAGAATTTTTAGGATTGTTTCAAGGGCAATGCTGTAAGTTTTAGGAATTTGTTGCCAATTTTTGCAACAATGTTTGTTATACACTTTAGAAGCTACTTATATAACTATTCTTATTTATCTCCACAAAATTACTTGGAAAAATAAAAAAAACTTCTTATGTGCCACTTTGTGAGATTGTCTCATACGCCTCACATAGGTATTTTTTGTGAGGAATTATTTTGATAGTTATACCTCAATCATGTACACAACACATTATGACATTGACAATGACAGCAATGAAAAATTGAAAGTGATTTTAAAATTACAGTGCGTTTTTTTTAACCACGGAGTAAGATAGAATTATTGATTAATTGATATCCCAAGTCTGCAGGAAAATGTAAAATAACATTGCATATGTTTTGATAAAGAAACAAACCAAAGGCTTATTTAAAGATTCATGTCTTGTCAATTGCATGCGTGTATATATCATATTTTAAGCAATAACTTGATAAAAAGATGCAAGTACGCGTTCTGTTTTCCAGATCACAATAAATGTATATTTAAGCCCTGCAAATTGCCTAAATAGAATTACTGAAGTAATAAAAAATAATTGTAACTTCTCATTGTTAACTTTGGCAGCTGTAAAAAAATGAAAGGGGACACATTTATTTTTCTTGCAAAATGAAAATTAAAAACAATACAGGGGCCACGTTTATTAATATTGCTTCACTAAAATAAATGGGGATGTAATATTCATTCAGTTGTCAGTTCAAAATCTAATACAGGTAGTTGAATGTTTTACGTATAAGTGCCTTACATGAATCATTTCAATGGCAGCGGCTATAATACAGCTGTTGTCTATGGAATAGTAACATAAGGTAAGGTAGAAGTAGTAGTAATAGTAATAGTAGTGGTAGTAGTAGTAGTAGTAGTAGTGATGATGGTGGTAGTTTGGGACTCCCTGGCATGTATTATATATTTGCACAAAGGGGTGTATAATGCCTTACGCCTGTTTGTGAGAACTATGTCAAAACTTCGAACCCTGTATATTTGTCACGAACAGGCGTATATGTCTGTTAGCCTGTTCGTTCGATTTAAAAGAAACTATTTGAAGTATAGACCTACGCCTGTTTTATAAATATGCTTTTATCTTTAAAACCATTTGGGGTATCAATTCGCCACTTTGTGAGATTGTAGCTGTTGAATGTGGCTATAAAACTGCAGTCTTAACTCAAATCACCCACAATCTCATAACGCCACTTCGTGAGATGGGGCGACGATATGCATAAGTGGAGAGCAAGGTGGTAAATGAACATCCATCTCTCCTCATTTGCTTTTTAACGTAACTTTGTGACATAAAAGCCCTGATCAAGTGAATCTCCAATTATCCATTGAGCACTTACAAGGATGTAAAATTTGGTGGACTTGATCGCATAATGTATACACTCAACTTTACAGGTCAGTAGGCGATAAAATTGAGTATAAATTTATTCTTGACTATTTTTTGTCATGTAGTTACAAATTAGCAATTTTTTTATATTTTCATTTGCAAATTTCTCACGGACAGAGAAATGGGATGCAAAATTTATCCTGGTTTGCTTAATCCTCATAGAAATTCAGTTGATTCTTCATATCACAAAATCGAATTTGGACCAGCACCAATATACAGTTCTTTTATACTAATCAAAGATCCATCAATTCAACATAACTTTTAAAATTTCATTTTTTAAATTCAAATTTCAATGCCCATTGCTTTAGACTAAACATTCTAATAAAAGAATATCAAGAAGTCAGAGCTTTTCCAGACACATTTCTTTGATGAAAAAAAAAAGAGAACACAAATAGACTAAGAGTAGTAAGACAGAACTTAAAACAATTTATTGTACAAATCTGATACATATTTAAAGAAAAGACAATTTTTTTGTGTGTTTGAAAATAAACTAAACTCGTCCATTTAAAATCTTATAGACTCACAAAATGTTCTTCATTCAATCCACTTATCTGATGATTGTTGTTATCAGGTGCTTGCACAAATGAAAATATGAATATCCACTGATGTGAATTTCTTGAAGTATCATTAGTCAATTAATGTCATCCGTTTTATGTAAATCAAGACTCCTTAAAATAAAAGCATGTTCCAGCAAGAACCAGAAATTAACATTTTCAGACAGACTGAAGGAACGTAAGTCATAAGCTTTCAAGTGCAATATTTCAACAAATACATAAACTTGATAATGATTCTCTCATTATATAACAGCTACTGCGTAATGATATCCAGCATTCTCATCCAAAATATAATCCAGGCCCTGTTTTTTCTACTAGTTTCCTCTACCCTTTCCTGGCTTGTTTCCTCCACCCCCACCACGGCCACCACCTCGACCACCTCTGCCACCTGGCTGGAAGGCTCCTGAAATTGAGAGAAGAAAAAAGTCACCCAGAAACAGATATCTTTGCCTTGCCACAAGCTGCAAATCAGCTGCAATAAACCAAACAGCATGCAATTTTCATTACATAGGACCTTTGTTCTTATTAATTCTATAACTTACAGAAAAAGAAAAAAACTCAAAATTTGATCTATGAACTCATTCTAAAGATCTTTCACGACACATTAGCTACATAAAAAAATTCAGTAAATGTTCGTTTTCTCTCCAGTAATACATATTTGATTTTATATTAAAAAAAAAAATGCTACACCCTCACACATTAATTTCAAGAATGGCTGTGTCCAATATTAATAAAATTATATGTACAAAGGACACTCAAATTAAAAAAGAAAATACCATTTAATAGATTATCTCTTTTTCCCGTTGTTTGTAATGGTTTTTTTGTTTTATACCAGCCTTATATCTGGAATGGCTAAAATCAATCTTAAAAAACAATTATAAACAGGAGTAATAGGATTTTGCTGCCATATCTATTTCTTTGTCTTTAAAGTCATCTTGGGCATTCCTTGACTGCCCTCATCTTTCATGATAGAGTAAGTTTTGTATCTGAGCCTGCCTAAAAAATTTACCAACAGCCTATCCCCACGTAAAATTTTATTTTAAGATTAGCCACAGAGATTTCAATCAGATTACTTCCATAAAAATTTTAAGTAGGGTTGACTAATTCTCTGCATGTATTTATCAATCTTAAAGTATTTCTAAAAAGTAATTTCAAAATCTAACTGACAAAGTTCTATTTATTACAATGCTTGTTTTGCAAGATCTCTATTAACATTTTAACAATAGATTTTAGAAACATGCACTGAAATGTTACATGCATGTAAAAAAATTGTTTTAGTGAAGGTTGGCTGTAAGGGGTTGAAAGTTGATCTATATCTAGATCTAAGTCTATATTGCTTTCACTTCTTTTGATATCAAACTGAATGTTACATTTCCAGTCAAATCCACTATTTCATCCTCAACTGGACTACCTTTTTTTTCTTCTTGTTATTTTAAAAAGCGTAACACTGCCATAGACTTTTCACATCCAGTAAAAAGTAAAAGAAATTTCAAAGTTTGAAGAAAAACTAAAACAATTCTTTCCTCTAAAAACATGTTTGCATGTAATTACAATGGAGCGTGGATTCCTCAAATTGCCCTTGGAATAGCATTTCGAACAGCTTTACCATGTATATTTTGAAGTATGTTAACAGAATACAGAGGCTTCCTGTTTTCTTGACTACTCCTGTACAATTCCTAGCATTGCCGTATTTTTTCCTATATTCAGCAGGTCAAATGGATTGAAGACAGAAACCTGAAACAACTTGATCTGTCATTCCCAACTGCTTTTATGAGAAAACATGTGTCCAAACCCCAGCGCTTAGCGGTTCTTGAACACTTGATGCTAGGTCTAGATCTAGACTTTAGATCTACATTCAGATTGCAGTCACAAGTTTCTTTCTTGCTAGGCTTTAATTCAGTCCAAAGTCTGCGTTCAAATACAATAAACCTTGCTTGTTTCTGAATTATCTTTAACCCAAAACATGGACTGTCTTTCAAGGCAAAACTAAACCTTATCCCACCTGAGGACCTAACAAAGGATTAAACACAAGTTCACTATCGTCTGTCCTGCATTCTAACTTTTGAGTTGTTTGGCCTCCTAACCATCAATAAAGTGACCTTATCCGCCAGCTTTTTTTTCTCACCCATGTACTGATAGAACGAGGGGTGGATCCAGACGGATTTACCTGTCAGCATTATCCATGTCTTGTACACAAGGGCAAACCTTGTTTACAATCAGCTCTTTTGGAGTCTTAAAGACATATAGACCTAGCAGGCGTTGACTCACAACTGGCGTCAAGTGGATCAGACTAGGCTATAGTTCGATGGGACGGGAGAGGGGGGTGTAACCCTCCCTGGTGACTAGGTATCAAAGACTAGGCCGCCTGTCGACATTTGTAGATCTAATTTCTATTTCCAAACTCTAGAGGAGTTGTAGCCCTTTCTGTCATAAACAAAAAATGTGAAAGCATATTGATACGAAACTTGCATGGATGAGAGAGACAGTTATACTAGCCTTAAGAACGTTTCTCGTAGCTTTAGCAGGATTAGTATAGGAGTTATCGGGGGTCAAAATTCATCCCGTAGAAGCGATGGGAAACACCCCAGCTAACAAGAGGCCTATCCTGTCACTCCTACTGGAAACGCCGCAAGTGAATTAAAGAGAGAATTAGAATGGGAAAACGGATGAGTTTGAGGAACTAGTGGTTTGGAGGGATCCCTGTTCCATCTCATCGTATTCTATGTACTTATTTGGACCTTGATTTTAGTGGGAAATCAGTTAAAGAGTAGCTTATAAACAGGATCAAGAAGATGTGTTAACTTACCTCGACCACGTCCTCTTTGTCCACCACCTCTCCCACCTTTGAAGTCACCTCTGCCCTTTGATTTCTGCACAACTTCCTCTTTGACCATGTCAATGACCTCATCTGGAATACGGAGGTATTTGATTGTGCTGCCCCTAATATAGCACTCAGGCATACGCCAGAAGCGATCACCATCCTGCAATAAAAAAAGAGCATCTGGAAGATACTTGCAAAGTGTGGTTTAACAGATGAAAGAGACAGATTATGAGCTCACTTAATAAATTAACTAGGTGGAGAAAAAAAAGCTTATTTCAGAAGGTGTGTCAGATGGACTTGAACTAAAATCAAATTAAAACAAGGAATAACCAAATGACACTGTTCCTCTTCATTTCATTCCTCAAACTTCTAATACAAATTTATTTACCTCAAATCTGATGTCTCAACACCTTAAAAAAAATCCGATACAACTTGACTTCTTTGCTCAAGAACGCCTACATTATATAATACATAAAAGGAACAGCATGGTCATATCAAGTTTGTCAAAACCTGGAACCATATATGATATATAAGATTCCAGATTTTGACAAACTTGATATGACCATGCTATTCTTTTGACTATGTCAAACTGCCTGGGAAAAAGCTTGTATTGTGAATCATCAGAAAATGGGGCGCAGTAAAAAGCTGTGAATATGAAATTGGATCTCAAATAAATTTTAATCATAAATTCAAGTATCAAAATAAAAAAATTTCAACTTCATACTCAAAACAGACACAGTATAATATACTTAAGTAACAGTTAAACAGTTAAATTAAGATAGTAGATTTAATTCATCCATATATTCAATATATTAATTATTAGACTTGCCCGATGTGGGCTGAAGCGAATTGGAACTGTTTCTTTATACTCATTATAAATCATGTATAATCCATAGTATATTTTCGTCAACTAATTCATATAATAAATTGCATGTTTACTCACTCTGGATGTGCAGATGACTTCTCTGAGATTGATATTCATCCAGTTGTCACAGCTTACCAAGTGTCCATTGTATGTTTCTCCATTTTTCAGCTCCACCAACTTAGAATAGAAAAAGAAATAATGATACAGTATTCATGAGATATGTAAGCACAGTAGCGGGAAATTCAGCAACAGAATAATTTGATTATTTTCATTTAGAATGCTTCAATTTCCTTTTGAGGCTAAGAGTAGAAAAACCATTCCAAAAGTGATATTTTCATGTTCATTAAATGAGTCCCTCTATGTCTGCAACCAAAACAAAATATCTGAAGATGTTTTCATTAATTTCAATGGCACATTTACAAATAAATGTGGATATAGCACTTGTGAGGTAAGTCAAAGAATTAGGCTGCATATAGATTAAATTAAAAAAAAAATGAATTTTTTTCAAGATGACATTCTCCTGGAATAGATATGACAAATAATGAGGTACTGAAGACCTTTTGGCTGCCTCCAGAGAACAACTCTTTCCGCACCATGAAATGAGAATATTGTATGTATGTATATATATATATACATATATATATATATATATATATATATATATATATATATATATGGTCCTCATTGGCTTATTCATATTGTGTGATGACATATGCTTTGTTGGACCTCTCTGTACCTTCTTAATAAATTTATGTAATAAATCTATTCGAGAGAAGGGCCGAAATTGACATGACAACCGTTACATTGTGTTTGTTTTATATTTTCAACAAATGATGCTACAGTCAACTTCAAATTCAATTTCGAGAGTCTTTGTATTACTGACAGTGAGGTGCAAAGTGGCCATCTGTAAGCATCCATTGCATCAGATTCTTTGCATGAGGTGGCACCTCGACTTGGTGTGCAGCTTTAGTTTGGAACTCATGAATCAGCATGAGAATTTTTTAGCTTCTCATTGATGACATAAAACATCTAGATGTACTTGAAAATATGCTGTAAACAATTCTATTTTGTTTCTATATACATTATCATTAAAACCAAAAAACGAAGATACAGAACAATGGTGCAATTTTTGGGATCATGTGCAAGTGTCTGCTGACTATATTTCTTCACCTCCACCCCACCCCCCTTCCAAAAAAAAAAGTATGAGAGAAAAGAGGGGTAAGAGAAGTGAGGTTTGTCCCTTTTAGGCTTGCCAGTTCCCTTATGATTGTATTAGCTGTAAGACTTGATGAAATTGACTTCATGGACTATCCTGACTGTTTCAAGAACTTTGTTTTGTTGATCATGATTGATGCGAATCATCACATGATCATTGGTTTAGTAATCTTTCAAAGCCTGAAAGATACCAGCAAACTAAGGGAACGTGATTATTTTTATTTCTGTCTTGTTATTATTCTTCTCGACACTGATTTATATGCATCATTTAACCTAATTTTTATTACATGTGTATATGTCCTAAAGGAACCAAATAAAAATTAAACATCACTCAAGCATAAAGGATACACCGTAAAGTTTTGCAGGTGTTTATAAACTTTAGAGCATAAAAAAATAACATATAAACTTCTAGATATTTGATTTTCACACAGGTAGACCCATTAGTGCGCCAAGTACATGCTCTCGCAACTGTTACTGGTTCCGCACCCTCAATCTGACAAATCAGCCATTTGCCTGAGTTGATTTTCAAAGGTTAAGCTTAAAAAAAAAAGAAAAGGTTCTCTTAAATTTGTTATACCAAGCAGACAATTCACCTTTTCCTATTAAATATACCTGAACTTTCTTTGTTTTGATGCTCATTAGTATTTCAAAGGAATTCCCTCCCACAAAAATGTTTTCACTATATTTACATTACAATTTCAAATTTGGTACTGTTACATAGTAAAGTATATAGCAACCAGTTTTGAAAGTTGATACATTCTTTTTTTTCCTGTTCCAAAAATATCTAAGACTAAAGCATTCCTGTAAAGTAAAAGATTTTGCCACAGTTAAGATTAAGAAGCAGATTCAAAAACACACATCACCATAACTTTTATTGCTCAAAACTATGTCTTGTTTTTGAATAACCCTGTGTGTCCATCATATTTTTTCAGGAAAATGAAATTAACTCGATTGAAAAAACCCACTGTGAACAACAGTAGAAGAGCCTGTACATGACTGCTTAGCATACAAAACATTACCAGAAACAAATTGATTAATAAATAAAAAAGAATCGAGGCATTGACTTTTTTTCTTCCTCATCCAATCATTCAGAAAAATAAATAATTCACATTACATTATGACACAAAATGAATCAAAACTATTTTTAAAAAAATAATAATAATAAAAAAAAAGATAACAAAAGGCTGGGTGGCATAAAGTTCTACTCACCATGGGATGATTGACAGCTGTCCGAAGCAGAGACAGCGGTAACTGAGAAGAGAAAAGAAACAAAATTTCTAGACTTATAATGAGATTCTACAATTAGGCCAGGGGCTAATGCCTAACCAGTACACTAAATTATAAATTAAGATCAAAGAGAATTGTAATTAAAATTTTTTCATGACTTTTACTCCATCTTTTATCAAAGTTTAGACTATTGCAGATTACAAATGCAGACTAACACAAGTGTTGTGAGCATTATGATCTCACTAGTGAAAAAAAATTGTAACATATATGTTCACAAAAATAGAAACTAAATCTACATGTACATCTAATCTTTATTTTTCAATGGACACATTAAGATATTGCATTCACCCCAATCTCGCTTATTTAAAAAAATTGTATTTTAGGTTGGTTTTGACGCTTAAAAAAGCTATGATACAATATTCTTTAAACTTGCTTCTGCTGAATAGGTGGCCAACAACTAGGGAAAAGCAGTTGGCCTCTGAGCAAGACATAATGCTGAGTTCTATGGATACAATGGTTTTTGACAAAGCAACCAGATAAATTTTGATTGTCAGTCATTGATATAATGCATTTGTAACTTTAAAACCTGATCTATAATCTATTTACTGATGAATGACTTATGATTTTTGTGCATTCAGGAAAGAGAGAGAGAGAGAGAGAGAGAGAGAGAGAGAGAGAGAGAGAGAGAGAGAGAGAGAGAGAGAGAGAGAAAGAGAGAGAGAGAGAGAGAGAGAGAGAGAGAGAAAGAGAGAGAGAGAGAGAGAGAGAGAGAGAGAGAGAGAGAGAGAGAGAGAGAGAGAGAGAGAGATGAGAGAAATGAGAGAGAGAAAAAGAGAGAGAGATGAGATAGAGAGAGAGAGAGAGATGAGAGAAATGAGATAGAGAGAGAGAGAGAGAGAGAGAGAGAGAGAGAGAGAGAGAGAGAGAGAGAGAGAGAGAGAGAGAGAGAGAGAGAGAGAGAGAGAGAGAGAGAGAGAGAGAGAGAGAGAGAGAGAGAGAAGAATAGTACATGTATTTTCAAAGATAGATGGATGTGGTAATACACAACAGCCAATTTTTTTTCCATGCACTTGATGAGTAACATGATTTGTAACATGGCCTTGAACACATGTAGTACAATTGGGCATGGATTCCTTAAATTCTTTGGGAAATTTTGATTCCAGGGCATTAACAACTTTTGTCTGATACAAATTTCTAATGAGTAAGAGTACGCTTATAAAAAAAATTCAAGTTTTTGGTCTTTAATTGCTTTAATTCAGACAGCAAAAACTTATTTTCCTAGTATTTTCTGAGTTGCCTGGCAATAGCAAAAACAAAAAAAGGATAAATTCTTCAATGAGCTACACTGCACATCTGATAATTTGACATTAAAGGGACCAATAAAATTTTGTTGATTTAAGAAATAATAATTAATATTAAACTTTAAAAATTTAAAAATCTGTATGATGAAATTTTAAATTTGCATATAGCAGCTCTACAATAAAGGGACGTAAAGAGGACTTAGTGTAGCCTCACCTTTAGTAGTACAGTGCCCTCCACTTAATTCGCCATGTCATTACTCAACATTTCCCATAATTCGACATAATAAAAAAGTCCCGAAAAATTTCCTTTGATCAATACTAATAAATTTTCCCCCAGATCGACATTTCTTTTAATTCGATGGAATTTCCATCGAAATGTTTTTTGGGTATCAGAATCATCCAAAATGTCATTTATTTCTCAGTCTAGCCTCATGAGTTAGATCTAAAGATTTGTAATGTGTGAACCAGGCAACTCAAGACAAGGGTTTGTGTGAGAAGGAAAGTGAGAGCTGTTGGATGCGCAGGGAAGATAACAGAGAGACAAGCACCCTTGAGTGTGTGTGCATTAAAGAGAGAGAGAGGGGAAGGGGAGGGGAGGGGCTGGCGCTTCGGGCCTCAAGCCCAATGCTAGCACAGCACGGTCTTGCCCACACAACATTTGGAATTAGGGGAGACATGAGGCGGGGCACTGGACTGTGACTGGCCTGCCGTGTGGAAAGGGGATGGGAGGGATACGGAATGGTTGCAGATCTAGTTATGGGATGGGTTTTATTAATATTAAAAGTGAGACTACACTGAGTCCTATTCACGTCCCTTTATTGTAGAGCTATAAGCAGATCTAAAAAGTCATTATAAAGATTTGAAAATTTGAAAATTGTAATATCTCTTAATTCGACTTTCTCTTTATGCGACCAAATTTGATTGGTCCCTTTAATGTCAATTTATCAGGTGTGCACTGTACTAATAAAACCCATCCCAAAACTAAATCTAGAACCATTGCATACCCCTCTCCTCCCCTTTCCACACGACAAGCCAGTCACAGTCCAGTCCCCCGCCTCATCTCTCCCATAATCCCAAACACTGTGTGGGCAAGACCATGCAGTGCTAGCAATGGCCTGGAGGCCTGAGGTGCCAGCCCCTCCCTGTCTCTAGCGCACACACACAAAGGTGCTTGTCCCTCTACAGTCTTCCGTGCGCATCCAACACCCCTCCCTTTTCTTCTCACACAAATCCTTGTCTTAAGTTGCACTGGTCCACTCACTACAAATCTTAAAATCTAACTCATAAAGCAAGGCTAAAAATTATGGCATTTTGGATTATTTTGATACCAAAACATACTGGAAATTATGTCAAATTAGGAGAAATTAGCAGGTCAAAATGTCGATTTGCAGGAAAATGTATTAGTATTGATTAAAGGCATTTATTCCGGACTTTCTTGTTATGTCGAAGTAAGTGAAATGTCAAATAATGAGATGTCAAATTATGTGGAGGGTACTGTATAATTTTTTTATTTCCCTTTATCCTTGCCCCCATCTCCACCTTACCCTGTTAATTCCCTCTATTTGGGACAATCTCATTTTTTACCTGATCTCTTTTTCCCCTTCTCATACCCCTGATCTCTTCACTTGTTACTCCCTTTCCAGATAAGTAAAATCTTCTCCTATTATAATTATTAATTTTGTATTATTTCTTCTCTGATAAGATCAAAATGTAAAATTTAGCTAAGGGTCTTAGAAAATGAACCAGCATTTGAAATCTTCTATCAGTTTTTACCTCTGCTAATTTTTTCCGAAGAAAAATGTTGCGGTAGAGGTTTTTAGTCAAGCTATGGATACAACTGTTGGACATGACCCGGATCAAACTCAGATCGCCATTATTTCCATTATTTCACATTCAAGGTTATCTCCTTTCCATCCATCAATTGATGTGAAAGCAGCCTGTTATATTGGTTAATTGCATTATTTTGCTGCTATTAGTAGGCTACTCGTCTTGCCCAGATGGGACAGAATTTGCAATTGTCCAGCTGACAGGTAGACCGAGAAGGCACTGATGGTTGGACTGGGTAAAGAAGTAAAGCGGAATATGGAGATGAGAGTCTGTATACCTTGCAAATGAAGATCAAAGGCTCGGCTGTCTATTGAGAACTGTTCTTTTCGCGGCTATAATGTAAGGCAGAGTTTTTTTGGTAAAATAATTATTACACAACTAGTGTTGAACAGATGATCTTAGTTTAATTCTGTCATATCTACAAATTATGTGATTAAAGAAATTTTTCGCAGAGCCATGATCTGTTTCATTTCTTATTAATATTGTACTCTTGATTTTCCTTTTTGTTTAGCACAAAGCAGACAACTGAATAAGGTTTACAAGCATAATATTCATACGAATGCAAAAAGAGAATCAGCAATCAAAAACAGATGAGGTCAATAAGTTTTGAGGACTCCATTTTCAGTCTAATTGTGGTCAACTATAATCCATTAAATCATTTAAAAGGATAGATCTGAAGCAAAGAAAGAAGAAACTTCAGTCCGACACGGATTCTTCTAATTTATCATGGAATTTTCAAGCGTTTCAGGAAGCTATGTTCAAACATTCTATTTTTAGCACTAGGGCCCTAGATTTGCGTTCTGAGCGGCTTTTGCAAATATTTTGAAGTAAGTTAACAACATAAATAGAGGCTTCTTGTTTTTTTGAGTTCTTTTGCACAATTCCTGGGAGATTCCCCTACCGAAGTATTTCAAATAACGGATTGAAGATAGATACCTGCAAATATATTTCTATCTGTCATTCCCAACCTTTTTCATGCTACATCTAGATCTAGATCACTTTGAGTCTTCTTACAGATCACAAATTTCTTTCTACTAGCTTGTTTGGTATGTTCATGAATAATCTTCTTAAAATCCAAGGGTTGTCTATTTAGTTAGATCTAATCCTATCAGAGGACCCGATAAAGGAGACTTAAACTGGGTTGTTGAAACAATACTGACCATAAGCTTTCCCAAGATTGGAGTTTGACATGTAAACACATCAGAAAAATGAAAGTAAGCTTTACAGACCTAGCACTAATCTTATCACTTTTTTAAGGGAAAAACATTATATGCCAATGTTTAGGAAATTATTAGTAAGGTTTAACTATTTACTGCAATTTCATTTGTGCAACAAGATCTTTATTAGATTTCAAGAATTTTGACTAATTCAGAGTATTTCTATATACGGCTCTCATTGGTAATCATGGCAAAGCCCCTAGTTCCCAGCAGATGTGCATAGAATGGACAAAAATATATTACTGGACGAAGTTGAGAGGTCGCTTTGGCCACTAGAATATAATTTAACCAGCTACATCTAGTGTAAGTGAACTCTAGTATGAACATTCATGTGAAAATTCTTAACCAGTCTTGATATATAACAATCTTTTTCAAGACCCTCACCATCGTTTATGTCTGCCTTGTGAGTTTGAAGTCCAGTAAGTAGGTCCAAATCTAGATCTACGTTAGATTCTTAGACCTAGTCTAGAACAAAACCTACAAGCAACTGAGTTCCAGTGCGGACTTGCACACAAAAATCTGATCTAAAAGCTTGGATAAATTTTTAGATCTAGATCTAGACTAGTTCTAGTATTTGATTAATTAGAGTTCCCGATCTTTCAGCACCACGAAGATTTCAATCCACTCCTATTCTTGATAAGGGCTGAGATCTAGATCTAAATTTCGATTTACACTTCGATTTTGGTCGACAAGACTTTGATTTTTCAGTTTCACCGGTTTCAGCTCTCTGAGCTCTCTCCGTTTTTGGTTCGACTCATGGGCGCCGCCATTTTAATTCGTAATTTCGTGTCTCCACTGAATTCGTCTTTTTCTTCCCACTTACGATGTTTACAAAGACTGTTGTTTTTCCCCCTTTGAAATTCATAAAATAATGCTCAGGATTTTTTTTTATTTATCTTTGTATTTCAAATGTCTAAATCGTAACAATGAAAAGAGTTTATTCCATTAAAGTGTGTATTAGACAGAAAATTGAAAGAGGAAATTAAATTATTTGTAGATGCTTCAAGTCTAACACTCTTTGTCATACCTCATTCCATTTAAAAAGTTAGAGGCTTAAGGTGCTTTGCAAATATTTTCTTAAAGGTCACTATAAAGTATCACGCAATTTACTTTTATTGAATTATAGAAGAAGTTATAACCACACAGCATATCACCTTGGCATACAAGAGCTTTCATTGCCTACAGGCAAATACTGATTCAGTAATTTCAAACTCAGGAGGGGACATTTTATGCATAAAGAGTTTTTCAAAAGAGCTCAAAGCATCACATAAACCTAGATCTTTTTATCAGAAAACTGAACATTAATCTATGAAAATACAATTTCATGTGATAATTATCATCAGACAACAATGTTATGTACAATGGTATATATCATATGTAGTATTTAATCTAATACATGTAAAAGTTGGTCATTTCGTTCCAATTTGTTTCTATTCTACAAGTTGCAAAAAAGGTACATTTGCACATACTTTGTCAGCTTATTGGTACAAAGAATATTATAATTCGTTCCTACAGTGCCCCCATGTTTCTCTTGCAATAATAATTAATATACTAATAACCCTTTCACTGTTGGAACTAGCATTCAATGCTATAGTAAGTGCTTACACTAATTTCTCTGCGTCAGTTTACTGCTTCTTTTCTTCAATGTGTCAAAAACGTTTAGTTTTCACATAATTATAGAGAACACTTTGTGTATTAACAGAATCTTAAATCTTGTTAGCTCTATTAAAGTACAGACAGGGATATATAAAAAATTAAAATCATACAGCTATCTCTTTAAGAGTAAGAACTTCAGCTGCAAATCATGAGAAATTGTATGCTAAAATTAAAACTTGTACCTATTTGCTTTAATGTAGGGGAATGCTTTATAGTTATACAGCAAGTAATGATAAGCCTTGTGCAATTGCTCTAATATTTAATTCCCTATTGTTTAAAAGTTATTTGGCTTAATTTGTTTCATTTTTAGAAACACGTTGACCATAGGCATAACCTTTTCAGTTAAAAATAAGCTTTGTAATGGAGCCTTTTTTATGGGGCGAGGGGGCTATTAATTTTTTTATTTTTAAATTACCATGTATGTCAAGTGTTGTGACCTACATGATACAATGTGAAAATATAAAAAAATGCTTTGACTTTGTGCAGCATTGAGGTATGATTCCATCTAACCAATTGGATTCTAACCTTCTTAAGCATCAATGGGATACACGTATTATTATTCATAATCTTGTAAGTAAAAAAAACAAACAAACAAAAAAATATTTAAAGCATTATATAATCATAACCTTTGACCTCACCATATCATCAAAATAATCATTTTAATTAGATTTTGGAGAAAACAGGATCAAGAAAACAGTTTACTCCCAACACAGTTTGCTTATTAGATTCTTTTGAAAATTCAGAAAAAGAGATATATTTCCTCAAAGCAAAAACATCTCCTCAGGAAATAAACTGATGACCTAGAATTTCAACTATTTCTTTCCAGGAATGGAAAAAAAAAAAAAGGATTTGTGTGTCAGCACATAAATTAAGACAAAGTCAAAATACCTTTCAACATTTCCAACATATTTTATTCATTACGAAATTGAACAGTGCTTATAAAAAGCATTTACATACATGTATTTCTTGTTATTTATGTTATCAACAAGGAAAGAAAATTACGTTTATGAGGTAAGTGTTGCAGTTGGCTCATTACGACAAATGATAGAAATTCTTCTTTCCCTCGGCACATGCTGATTTCTGAAATATGACTGTTCATCCTTGAGAACTTCATGTGTAAATTCATATCTTGCTCGTCCTCTGGAAAATATAAAAGATTCATGTGCTATGAGAAATTCTAAGGGCAGATAAACAATCCTCATGGAAAGATCAGGGATCTCAACTCAAAATCTTGAAAACCACTGAACTTTTTGTGGAGGGGAGCAAAATATTAGAGTGTAATAGAATTATACAAGATTATCAATTTCTTATATTATATGTCTTAAACATTGAAAAAGGTGGAAATCTGAGAAAAACAAACACAAAAAAAAAAACAATATGGAAGACCAGGGATTCACAGAAGGGATCGATAACGGAACCTCAGAAAAGGCAAAAACATACGAATTCTGCAGATCCGCCGAAAATTGAGATCCTTGAAAGATGTCTGAATAAAGATACATAGTTGGCAAATGCAAAATAAACTGTATTATAAATACAAAGTCAGATTAAATTTTCACTCAATAATTATAGTGGATTCATTACTTAATTTCTTTTGATAAAGCCTCTTTGTGATAAATTGGAATGCCTGACAAAATTCAAATTAAAATTGTCAACATTTTATTTGTTGATATTTCAATTATGCATAGTAGAGTAATAGAAATATAAAATAAATTGAGTTTGGCTGGCATAGACTGGCACAGATTTTATTCCAATCATTAGAGACTAGATACAGAGTACATTTTTCAAGCTTGAGAACTTAATCATTTACAGATCTGCAGTACAAAACTAAATGTGACATAGCTTTCATTCATACTCAAAATTTTGTTCAATACAACTTTTCATACACATGTTAGCTCAAATAATACTTTGGGAGTCTTTTACTCCATATGAAATGCCTTTTAAATTAGTATACAAATATCTGAAATACATATGTATTTTAAATCATAGATTCAACCGAATAGATGGCATCCATACAATTTAAAAACTTATTACTCAAAGTCATACTAAAACCTCCCCTATGTTTATCACTGTAATTTTTACAATATCAGTATACCTCAATTTAACCAAATCCATATTTCATAACTCAATGTATAAGTATTTGTCGTTTTTCCTGGGTTTGTTTGCCTCAGGTGCACTAATAAAATGATCAAATGAAATTTCAAAAGAAAAACGAAATTTAAATCAGTTTCAATAAACATGCAAGTTCAACTGTTTGCTAACTTATTTTCAGAAAAAAAGGTCACTTTAAATCCTACAATTTCTCAAATGAAGATTTAACATCTTGCTCCTAGTTTCCATATAAGGTTTATGCTTATTTTGAAAAGACAAGGAAAAGAATTTCATTTCCTCCTTAGTCTTCCATATTACACTCTTTGTATGTATGGTTTAAAAAAATGAAGTAGGTATGCACCCTAAGTTTAAGAAAATCAAAAAAGGAAGACAGATTAAAGTGGGGGTAAGCAGGCCGGAGTAAACAGAGAGCTTCATTCAAAGAAGATAAGAAGATGAGAAGAGGAGGTGACACAGTTGATTGTATGGATAGTGAATCAGGAACAATTGGACTTTATTAAGCCTGGAGGTAGATGTACTCAAAAAATGATGCAGTAGATCAGGAGCTATATATGTGTATCAGGAACAGGACATGGAAGGTATACATATTCGTATGGCACCAAAAGAGCTAGATTGCCCTTTTGTTGCCTCTCAAGGTAAGTATAAAAATGGTAAACGTAAATAAATTGATACAAAAGAAATAAATATGATGCAAAAGTGAAAGATCAATAAATGTGAGTTGAGTTGATGCAACAAAATGGTGACAAATCTGTTGCTACTGTAAGTATTTACACTCTCTTTTCACTGAAGAATACTGTATTTCAGTCCATATCCTAGCCCGCATCAAAACACTGTAAATTGAAAGAGAAACGTACTGCCTGGATAATACAGTACCCCAAATAAAATAAAATTCCCGAGCTTCTATCAGTACGTGTAACAAGTTTCATTGTGACAGGTGTGATAATTTATGATATAGACAAATGTGTAAGGCATAAAAGATTTTTGCTTTGAGAATTTAATGCGATCACATTAAAAGCTCAAAGAATGTTGGTCATAATTCTTACAGCTGAGTGGCAATTTTGCATTCTGATGTCCTATAGAGCAAAAAATGGACATCGAGCCTAAATAAATAATTTATTACCTCATGATATACAAAGATCGTCTTGGCAAATAAACATCTGCAACCTTTGTGTTGTCGCTTTCCAAGGCAAGACGCATAACACACGATGACAGTAAGCACATACCAGTGATTGTATCACCACAAAACTGGAAAAGAAAAGAACAGTTTTCACCTTTTCAAGATATTTTTTTTAGATTTGCCTTTACAAACTATAGGTATGAAGGCCTGAAAATCTCATTGAGGTAAATGTAGACTGAGAATAAAATGTAGGAATACTTTCTCCCATCTTGACAATGTTGACTTCTTTAATTTTCACTTCAATCTCACTTTCTTCATTACATTTTCAAAAAAACTCAATGTTTTGTAAACAAATTTTTGAGTTATGATGAGAACTATAAAAGAGATTTAGCGAACAGATAAACAACAAAGTAGTAGGTTCAACGAAATTTGAAAGTCTTCTTTTATCCTAATAGCTGATGGCAAATGGAAATAACTAAGAAACAAATGTTGCAAGCTTTCAGATTCCTTGCAAAGGCCGATGTTTATTCAATCAGGTTGATGATTCTAATTTTTTTTTTTACATGTGTAGCCAACTATGGCAACAGAAACAGTGCAAGATGGCAAAAAAAAGATCTCAAGGAATTCAGACTAGAGTATCACTGGAAACTGCAGTCTATACAAATAAATTTGAGAAAGAGAAACTTAGTTTACACTAAAAGTAACAAACACAAACAATTTTTTTTAATTTATAAAACACTATTTCACACACTCTGACAGCATCCACATGTGGTTTGATGTAGCCATCTTTAGCTATATCCAAAACATGCACATAGGCCAGTGGAGCAACATTGGAGGTAAAAGCCAAACTTTTTACGCGCTCAATAATTTGCATGTTTTGTTCATTCCATTCTCTCTTTTCTGTCTCTCTGTAGCCATGGATTGCCTGCAAGAAATAAAGTTAAAATAAAAAATGTAAAAAAGGATTTAAACAGCGAGTGCATTTCTAAACAGGAATTTTTAATTCAAAAGTAGAGTGGAAAGCCCTTTTTGAATCTTTCAATATAACATTTTTACCAAAACACTAAAAAAATCAAAGACCAATCGGTGATGAAAATGTAATAGTGACACTAGCTTCAATCAAGTGATAAAAGTCTTTGGAATTAATAAAATGTAAGCTAGGTGGAGTCCTTTTTAATTTATGCATAATTCCAACATATAATCAGTAAATTTAAATTGTTGAATGTATTCTAAGTCTCTCTTAAAAAACAAAAAACAACCACAACAAAGTAACAATAGTTACAGTGGAAAAGTCAAAACAGAAGAAGAAGGAGATTTTTCATCAAAGACGTCAGTATTTCAAGTAGTTTTTGTTCAATTCCAACCCATAATTCAAAGTTAACTAAGCTCAATTTTTCCTACTGAAATTTTATCCCATCCTACATGTTGTTTCCACTAAGAAATTAAAGTGAACTTTATTTGAAAACAATTGTCAACTGACAAACAACACAAGAGTCTCTTTGACAAACAAAAGCATTGTGAAATGGGTGGAGGAGGAGCAGATAAGAATATAAAAAAAAGCAAGCAAAATCTAACCCATCTCCATAATGACACAGTTCAGTTTGCTAAATTCTAAGTTTTGATCTTTCATTAAAGCAATTCAAAAAAGACTGGAGGCCCAAATATGTACTAAATCTGTATCATACTTACTGGTTGCCAGCTATGTTATATAATCCATATTAATTATACATGTTGATCAAAATAGTTCATCATTAGCATATCTATGCAAATTAAATTTGGGTACATTAAAGATTATTCTAGCTTCCTTAAAATTGTTCACTTGATGCCAAATGCTTTACTCTAAATAGATGGTTAAAAGGAAATTAGATCATTGGCATGGAAACTTCTACAAATATCTACATATTTTGACTAAGCATGATACCACATTTCAGTTTTTCTTTTTGGTCAAACCTTACTACATAGATTACAATATACAATAAATGGCTCTCTAATGTAACAGCCACTACCATATTCTACCAAATACTTTTCTTGAACTTACATTGTCCCAGTGATCAAACTCATAGCGTAATCTTCTCATGTACTTTTCAACCTCAGCCAGTAGAGATTCCTCTTCACTTTCGTTGATGAAATTTGTTTTAACAATCATATCACTGGAGAGAATATCTTGCAATCTGTCATCTTTGACATCTAGGTAGTTTTCGCTTTCCTGTAAATCTTTTTGTGTAGTGGAATAGTCTTTTTTTATGGTTATTTTACATCTTTTTAAGTGATTTTCTGAGCAGTCCTGCTTAATCCATGGAGCAAACTCTGTGGTAAGTTTTTTATGACGATCTGCACCAACATATGAGGAGAAATTTGATCTCTTTATTTGTACAACAAAACATTGCTGTTGCAAAACTAGAGCATTTTTATGACTTATATAGAGTGAAAGTTTGCCAAGGCTGGGAGCCACTGTTTGTCTTGGGATGAATGCAGATTTATCCTTTCTTCCAAATGGTTTAAGAGTATCAAACAAGAGTTTGCTTATTCTCTGATAAGTTCCCATGACAATTTGAATTGCTCTGAAGCTCTTTCACATTGTAAATTCTGAGGAGTAACTAAAAAGTTAAAGAAAAAGATAAAAATCTGACAAACCTTGTAACTCAGGCAAAGATGGAAGCAGAGAAGGCCTAGAAGCTACATCCATTAAATTATAATAATTTGGCTTTGAATCAATATTTGGTTTATTTTCAGTTCCCATTTGTCTCACAATGAAGCAAATGGCAGCATAGATAGATTTTACAGCATGTTTTGCTTACAACTAATTTAAAAAAAAATGTCCTCAACTGATGTAAAATTTGTTTTACCAGCTACATAAATAAGTGTGCCTTTTTTCCTATTCCCTTATGAGCAATTCAAAACAAAATTATTTATATATTTAAAGAAAAAAAAAAAACAAAAACAAGTTATACAAGTTGTTCTATATATATGTAGTAATGTGGTTTAGACATAAAATGCCATATTAGCCTTCTTTGATGGGGAGTAAGCCTTGCAAGCATTAGCATCTTTGTTGGTCATGTGTATATATGTTCTGGAAAATACATGTATGAACCTTAGCAAAAAAAAAAAGCCTTAGATAAATTACAGCAACAATCAAATTAAAACTTTACACATTCCTAAAATCAAAATCTTTTATGGTATACTAACAAGGAAATTCTGAGATAACTTAAAAAACCTAACAGCAACATATACATAATTTTTTTAAACTGACGGGAGGGAGGGGGGGAGAGAGAGAGAGAGAGAGAGAGAGAGAGAGAGAGAGAGAGAGAGAGAGAGAGAGAGAGAGAGAGAGAGAGACAGACAGACAGACAGACAGACAGACAGACAGACAGAGACAGAGAAAGATAGACAAAGAGAGAGAAAGGGGAAGATAAGAAGTGAGTGCGTCATGGGAACTTAAACTATAAAAGGGATCTGAGAGAATGAGAGAAAAGTGAAGGAAGAGTGTGAAAAAATAGAAAGGCTCATATTAGTGGGGGTCATTAAGATTGAGGAGGAGGAAGATATTGAAATAAGAAAGAAAAAAGGCAAATGAAAGTAAAGGAAGAAAGAGAGCGAGAGATTGAGAATGTTCTCAAAAAGTTATTTCTTGAGAGTTATAGAGCTAGAGATGACAGTGAGTGAAGAAGGAGAACATGAGAGGTAGGGGGAACAAGCAATAAATAGACAGATAAAAAGAATACACAAAAAACAGACAGCAGGGTAGAGAGAGCGAGAGAGAGAGAGAGAGAGAGAGAGAGAGAGAGAGAGAGAGAGAGAGAGAGAGAGAGAGAGAGAGAGAGAGAGAGAGAGAGAGGGAGAGAGAGAGAGGGTGGGAGAGAGAGACAGAGACAGAGATAGACAGAGAGAGAGGCAGAGAGACAGAAAGAGGAAGAGGGAAGAGAGAAAGAGACAGAGACAAAGGGAGAGAGACAGAAAGAGGCAGAGGGAAGAGAGAAAGAGACAGAGACAGAGAGAGGGAGAGAGAGAAAGAGAGACAGAGAGAGAGAGAGAGAGGGAGGCAGAGAGAGAGAGAGAGAGAGAGAGAGAGAGAGAGAGAGAGAGAGAGAGACAGAGAGACAGAGACAGAGAGAGAGAGAGAGGCAGAGAGACAGAGAGAGAGAAAGGGAGGAAGAGATTATGTCGTTAAGAGAGGCCTCAACGAGATCGGAAAATTATGTTTGGCAGCTTGCAACTTAAATAAAACAATAGTTGAACTTCGAAATACTAATTTAAAGTGCATTCTATTTCTAACCATGATGCGTGAGGCCTGGATCAATCAAATATGATGATCAATGCGATCTACTTATCGTATTTAAAATTTCATTAAATCAATACCTCCCTTCCTCAGAACAAAAATATGAAAAATTCATTTCTAAAATTGTGGTAGGCTATGATTCAAACAAAACAATAAGAATAAGATCAGAGCAACTTTTTTGTTCATACTTTTTCCTCTCCCATAACTACCCTTTTAAACCCTTTTAGTACACAGGATAGTGTAATATTTTGTGAAAAGTTATGCTACTTGAACCCTCCATAACCAAACTTTACCATTAAAACGAAGAACAGCAAAAAAATAAATAAATAAATAAACAAATAAATATTAAACACAGCTCTGTGCATAGTCAGAGTATCAGTAGGCCTATATATTAGTAAAAATTAAATGCCTTTAAATCAACAAAAATGAAATCTAACATCTTTGTTAATCTTCACTTATAGTTTTCTAATTGGTAAGAAAGACAAGATTGAGTTATTCAAATCATCTACATTTTTCATGAATGGCTTTTTGCCATGAGCAGCAAAAAAATGCTTTATGATGATTTATGTAAAAGTTCATTACCTGAAAATTAACAAATTATTATTATTCCACAGTCTGATCAACCTTAGGAGGATGATAATAAGCCCTTTGATGTTGGAAAAGAAGTATTTATTTAATCGATGGACCATGAAGTAGTTGTGTCAGTATTTTTGTATTCCTTATATCTATCAACATTAAATTGTATAATCCCAGCACTTATTTCTTAAAACTAGAAGTTAAGTAGCTGCATGTAAATTATGTTTTGAGAGATTTTAACGACAAGAAGAGATGTGATTTTAACTCTGTTCCTATATTAAAAGGATGTAGCCCATATTTTTATGACAATGTATCTCCTTCAGTAAACATGTAGAAAGCAAGTTTACCCATTTTGAAAATAAACTAAAAGAAAAAAAACACTTTGAAATTATCTTTTCTTGTGATTAAGCTGTGATGAGAATTAATCTAAATGGGAAGGACTTCCTCTGTCATATTAAAGGAGGCTTTGTTTGATCTGGCCATTGAAAAAGAGTGGGCTTGGTTTTAGTATGTGGGTAATAAAAAGAAAATTTAACTTTGTTTTTAACAAACTAGAGCATCATCATAAACCAATGTACCCAATCGAAAGTCCTACCTCTAAATGTTTTATCTGTTACTAAGAGATATAATAAGCAAAATGGCCGAACTATTCTTAGATTAGAAATGATTTCAAACTTATAAATCACAAACACAGTTATGTTATAGAGCTAATAGTAATAGGGAAGGCCTTGATTCAAATTTTGTTCAACTGGTCAATACTTGCTATGGTATAATAGAACTTATTAATGCCTCAAGTAAATGTAAATAATTTCCTAACTGATAATTACCAATAAAATCAGTACGGTTTCATATAATATCCTATAGATTTATCATTTCAGTAGTATTGCAGATATCGGCCCAACACACTTTAAGCTTTAAAATTGTATATTTCTTAATAAATTTGATATGCTGAACACGAATATGAAGGTTTTATTCGTCGCAAATAAATACTTTGTAAGATATAAGCATTTTTGTATTGCTCTATAATCTTATTAAACTACAAGTTTCGAATTCGTCGAGAAACATACAATTGTGAAGCCTAACGTGAGTTGGGCCGATATCTGCAAATATACCATCATATCTTAATACATGTATACTAAACCAACATATCCAATCGGAGGTCGTACCGCTAATAGTGTAATAAATTCATTCTAGAAATCTAGATCTAGATTTACCGTTTCGTCCAGAACGCCTCTGTTTGTTTGTTTTTTTTTTGTCCTCTTCTGATTCAGCTGATTTAAGAAAAATTCACATCATCTACATTTGAGGGTTTTAAAACTGTTGGCTTCAGGGTACATTCGACGTCTTTGGAGCTTCAGGAAAAGCCTACTTTCTTTTTTCTCTGACATTTAGTTTCGGTCTTGGAGCAAAAAAAATCATGTGGAGTATCGAAAATGGAAGTATGATATGGAAAATCGGATATGAAGGCTTTGTTCATTGGATAATTTCCCCCCAAAAATGGAAGAGGTCTATGATTAGACAAAAAGTCAGTCCTAAGTGGGTCGAAGTCCATTCGCGGTTAGAATGAGAATTAACAATATCAAGATGGCAATTATCCCCCATCAGAATCTGAGAGAAAATAAAGGGCGATAAAAAACAAACAAACAAAAACGACAAATTAAAATTATATCTAGAGCCCACATAGACTCGACAATGTTTTTTTCCCTAAGATTCCTCGAAAAGATAGGGGCTAGGTTCTCAAAGAACGATTCGCCAAAGCTATGCCTGCTTGGGCCTGATTCTCTGTCATGACTTTTCATTTTTTTCCCAAGCAGCTTCAATTTGTGCACAATCTCTATTTTGCTGCACGATAGTAATTTTTTATCACTATAAATTCATAACATTACTGCTACTACCACCACCACCACCACCACAATTTCTACCACTATCGTTCCCTAAATTGCCCGCAAAAGGCGATATTCCATCAAATCAGGGATGGGGTTAATTTGGTGGGAGAGAGCTTTACCAGCGCTAAATTGGAGCATTTATATTATTTATTGTTTTATTGAATTATATGAAGGCAAATCAGTATCGTTTACAAAAAAGTGCAACAATGAAGTTGTCATATATGTATTGAATGCCTTTACTGTTAATTCATTGATGCCTATGAAATAATTTGTTATCTCCTGTAAGTAAATGAAAAACAAGATTTTTTTTTCTCTTCTAAAAGTATTATTATTGTATCTATACATACACACATACACACATACACACACACACACACATATATATATATATATATATATATATATATATATATAAAAGAATTAATCATATACACACATCATTATATAGCTCAGTCAATGATGCATAATCTAGCAATACTATTTTAAATTTATTCATTTACTTTTTTTTCTGACAAGAATAAAAATGTTTCAAATTGAGATAGATATAATTCTAGCTTCTATATCAGACTGCTGCCGCAACAAATCGTGCTGTTAAAGCGGTTGCTGGTATTGATGATCTGTGACTGCGGAGAACTTGACTTCAAAGCGTGTGGTGACAATTGTTAGAATCCCCTTGTCACTATGCTGATTTTGAAAGTTTCAAGTTGCTGCTTTCTTTGCAATTCTTGATGAATTGAAAGTCTTTGATACAGTAAAACATTTATTTGATGCTTCTTACATATCTCTAACATAAGATTCAAAAGTTGTATTTTTAAAGGTTTCATTGTAGTGAATCTTCCAGTTTGTCTTTAACTTTCAATCAATATTCTTTATAAAATAATATCCCTGTTCTCTTGATCATTTAGGCTCGCTGGCGTCCATCACTTACCTAATAATAATAATGCATGATTGTTTCAAATTGAGGCACATACGCTAAGAAATCTGTTGTCTTGCTAGCTGCCATCCTTTTACGTCAGAGGCAAATGATGAAATAAATATTGTAAATGATGCATTCTTAAGGAATGGTTTTAAAAAGATACAAATTGCGGTACAATGATGTTCTTTTTTTTTTTTTAAGTTTAATATCATAATACCGGCCTTGACACAGTAACAGGCAAACCGGATCTGGATTCGATAATAAAACATAACCCTGAAATAACGATTACGATGATTATTTACAGAAAAAAAATGATATCGAAACTTGGTTAAGTTCAAGGTCAAGACACCTAACATTTCCGCAACAAATCGACTTTTTCATTCCATCTTAACCAGTAAACACAAAGTTTGATACATTAAATTTTTGAAACATTTGAATTAACTTTTTTGGACAACTACTTAAAATAAGATAATTTGTTATGTATCTTATTCTTTTTTTAAATTATAGATTGTATTGAAATCTTTTTTTTTTCTTCGAAACTTATCTCATCCAAGGGGAGGCAATGGTCTCCAATAGCAACATTTGACAACTTTCCTGTGGGTCTTGATCATAGAGGCTGACTTGTTCGCCAGTTTCAGGTAAATCTTTCATGTTTCCTTTGAATTACTGCATATCAACACAATGTTAAATTAAAAAACAGTATAAATTAGTCTTTAATGTTCCAACTTGCTCAAAGATATCTGTTCCCCAAATAAAATTGAACTAAGGCTGATCTGTAGAAGTAGTGTGTATTTCAAGTATATGAATCAAAACATTGTCCTTTACTAATACTTATATTTTTATCGCTTGATATGTTGCTTTATACATCTCTGAATGAAGGCTAGAACTAAGTTCATTTGCAAGAGTCATTTAAGATGAATTATGAGTTTGTAATGAAGTTGTAACAATATGTGACACAGGTTTAATATTGCATGTGTTGTTTCTTTTTTTAAATCATATTCACGTCTTTCATCACTAAAATTGCACACGATAATATCTTACTACAGTTTTCAATGTTCTTCAAAGATAAATTATCACAATATCAGAGTTTTTTCCACAATTTAAGATAGATGCCCTCAGTGAGGACTGATTATGTGATACTCCACAAGTTTTAATCCTGACTAGGTCTAAATTCAGTCAAACCTGTCTGTCTAACAATATATTGCTAAGAAGACAATTGAATATACTAAAATGAGTCTTGTTGATTTATCAGAATTAGATGAAAAGTATTTATACCATATCCTTACTTTCTACAAAGAATATATCAACAATGATTGTTAGATTCCTTCTCATTTTTTAAAAATCTAAATATCTTAACTTCTTCAGAAAGAATATGTTTTTGAATCAAACTCTTAATGGAAAAAATAAAGGTTACAGCACATTCTGTACTATTTAAACCAGTCAATAAATTTTAATCTTTTTTTTTCAGGTAGTTGAGAGGGAAAGAAGCCAAGATGTCTATTGCTATTGCCCAGGCCAGGCATATTTTTGGCCTCAAGCCTGGAGTCTCTGGCAACATTTGTTACCATGATGAGCAGACTATTGTGTACCCAGCTGGGTCAAATTGCATCCTTTACAACATTGACCAGAAAGTGCAAAGATTTATCCCAGGTTAGCTCCTTATGTTGCAACCATAAAACTGAGTATCTTGTACTTTATAAGACTTAACAATCCTTAATGTTTTGAATATGTTGAAAAGAAATTTAACCCAAACTAATAGACTTGTCTTTTTGTAAATTTTGAGACAAATTTACCATGACTTTAATATGAAAAAAAAAATCTTTCAGGCACAGACAAAAGTGAAGGAATGACAGCTCTTGCTGTAAGTCCCAACCGCCGCTATGTAGCTATAGCTGAGAAGGGAGAGAAGCCAACCATCACTATCTATGACTTGCATTCGCTACGCAAGAAAAAGGTTTTGAGTTCCCATGAAGTGCAGTCAGGCGAGTATATAAGCTTAGCCTTTTCCCCTGACTCCAAGTATCTTGTTGCCCAAGGGGGCAAGCCAGATTGGACTCTCTTGTACTGGACTTGGGAGAAATCTAAAGTCATGGCCACAGCAAAAACATCTAATCCTCAGAATCCAAATTCTGAGGTTTATCAGGTAAGATTGTCGCAACTCTTATTCATTAATTTAGTTTTTCAAAAACAACCTCTACACATTTACATCCTTTCATTCTTTTACTTTTTATATTGAATATGATTGTACATGTATACTGACCAAGCCTGCATTTTGGCTAGGTTAACAAAAAAGTTGTTCGAGCAATCATTCCACTGTATATTTGTCTTGGAGGGTTTGTTCTCTCTTGTGTTTGTTAAACTTAAAGATTATGTGTGTTTACAGGCACAAGAAAATTGGTTGATGTTCATATTTTTAATGCATAAATATTAAGCATATAAATTTTTGTATTTTGATTTTAGGTGAGTTTCAACCCACAAGACAATACCCAGCTGTGTGTAGTGGGTAATACAGTCTTCAGGCACTTCCGCTACAGTGAAGGAAACTTAAAGCCCTTTAATTTTCAGAAGATGGAGCCTCAGAATTATCTATGCCATGCCTGGGTCTCAGAGGAACGCATAATTGTGGGCACTGACACTGGTAGACTACTTCTGTTTGAAGCAGGAGAGGTGAAGAATGAATTCAACTTGGTAGGCCCAAATGTTGATAGGTATGTTCTCTCAAATTGCAAAAATTGTGTAGAAAAGAGCTTAATTTGATATATATATATATATATATATATATATATATATATATATATATATATATATATATATATATATATATATATATATATATATATATATATATATATATATATGCCTCATGAATTACAAGCTTTCAGCTTCATTTTTCTCTTGGATTTTATTGATAAACATATTTTGTACACAAAATTAGAACGTAGAAAATAATGTTTCTTATAGGTTATACCTGAAACCATTTTTTTGGTAGACCTGATTTTGATTAATATACAAATTTCAAATTTCTTTATTAGGTGTTTCAAACTTTAATCACAGTAAATGAAGCATTTTTTTTTTATATTCTGAACACTGTGGTGGTTTGAGCTATGTGTTAAACATATAAAGTTAACTTAGAATTATCAGAAATGTTAGTCATTAGTCTGCATAATTTTTTAATTTTTTTAAATTATAGTTTTATAGCCTTAAAACTTTATATTTTCATGGGTTAATATATTACAGGACAGCAGCTTTGGATGATGCAAGTACAGCTGTGACGCTGCAAGTGACCTCGCTGGTTTCTTACTCGAAAGGATTTGCTTGTTCCTTTGGCTTGGGTACTGTCTATCTATTTGAGAAGACTGATGACAAAGATTACTTCAAGAAAGCTAGAGAGATAATGGTTGGTAATTTTTTCCCCTTTTACTATTAAAATCTTTTGTATCATTTTTATTAAGTTCATAGAAGCAACAAATTTGAGCTTGTAGACATTGATTTTGAGACTGTAAACAGCAGGTCCAATCTCTCTTCTGTATACAGATGACAGGCCAAATCACTTGCAGAGTGTGCAAGCTCAGAAAAAAAAACTTTTGATTATAGTGCTTACTTTAAAATTATTATTCAAAACATGCTTTATCAAGGAAAGATGAAACTGAATGTCTTTTCCATTTTCATTTCTGATTGAATAAGTAAAAGTGTTGAAATGTAACAAAAAACATTTTAATTTATGGCTTTTGCATTTTATGCCTTTGTGTGACAATGCATAGAACATCTTTTATTGCTTCTATCTTCAAACTTTCTTAAAATAGTAAAGTAGTCAACGAGTATTGTTATCATTTTGCGGCTAGATTCCACCTGACCCTTGCAACAGCCAAGATTCCACTTTGGCCCAGCAGCAACTGATTCGCTGCCTGACTGTGAGTCCTAGCGAGGAGACTTTGGTCGCCAGCACTGATCAGGCTCAACTTTACTATCTGACCCTGTCCAGTGCTGACCTCAGCAAGGTGAAGGAATGCTCTTACTTACAACATGTTTTTCAATGTTATTATAAATTGAATGTCATTACAGTTTAAAAACTCAACCCTAGGTGTACTGTCATTTTTTAAAACATTTTTTCCTCATGATTTACTCTAAACTTTGTTTGATATTTGTTTGTTTCCATATCTTGTTTTCCTCATATATGACATCAACAAGATATGCCCGGCTTGGCTAATTTTTGTGATATCTTGAGGCAAATTCTCTTTTATGAATTGAATTAATAGATGTAGGCCTTTATGACCTCTATGTCGATTCTACCAAGAGTTTGAATCTTTACATAATGTGAATATTAATAACTATATCAAATTTTTTTTTTTTTTTTTGGAGGGGGGGTCTTTTTTTTTAAACTAGGACGTGAATAAAAAAATTACTTTAATATTACTATTAGTAAAAACTGACAATACGGTAAGACTGAAAACACTGAAGAGTGAGACAGGCCCCTGGGGGATTGATCAAGATGGTGTGATATTACAGTCATCTGAAAATTGGGCCTGCCAACCAAGTTATCATCCCTAGTTCCCTACGCTTACCCCTTCTTACCTTTCTATTTTGTGTACAAACATTTCTTTTCATAGCTCCCATGAGCCTTATGCTAATCTATCTTACATGTGTTGTTGCACAGTAAAGTTTTTGCTGTTTTGTCTCTTGTCAGTAACTTTTGTGAGACAATTAAATGTGTTGGGCTAGAATTTTTGGAATCTAGCTTAACCAGATCTAGATCAAAATACATGTAATTGTGTTTGTGCTTGATTGTAACCAAAATGTCGCTCAGTGTTCATTATGAATAAAGTACATGAATTGTTGGCTAGGTCTTTCAGTTCAAGCCAGGACAAAAGTTGGAAATCAAACGTTTAGGGCCACTCCAGCCTAGTGTTTTTTTTTGTTTTTTTTTTAATCAGCTCTTATATAAGTAATAGAACAATCGACATTACCTCTCAATTCAAGTAAGGCTCATTATTATCTTCACAGCATTAGAGTTGATGAATGTCTTTTCTTTCTTTCTTTTTCTTTACGTTCTCAATGTACTAAAATTATGAAAGCCTTGCAAATTTTTTTTCATACTTCTATGCAGCCATTAGGTTGCTGAATTTAATATTGATTATACTTTTATTACAATTGAAATGTAAAACTTCCACTTTGCTCGACATGTTTTTTTAATACACGGACTGCTGTTGTTATAGCATATGATGCAATAAATTTAATTTTCATGAAAAATCTTTAAGAAAAATATCAATCAATGTGGTATATGATCTTTCCAACTTTTCAGGGTGATCAAGCCCAGTTTGAAGTCTTGTCCCAAGTGTTTCACAATGCTCCAATCACTGGGCTAGATGTTTGTATCAGAAAGCCTCTTATAGCAACCTGTTCCGTGGACCGCTCTGTCAGGATCTGGAATTATGAGACCTGGTTAGAATTTTAAACCATATTTGAGGAAGAGAATAAGCATTTAGCATTATTTTTGTTTTATCTTCTCTGTCTTTTATTTTATTTCAAGTTAGTTGAATAGTAAGCTTCACAAAGGTTGAATTATCAGATTTTACCCAATGTCAACCACAGGCAAAGGAGAAGATGAGACTTACTCAAAGAAAACTAGGAGGAAACGAGGAATTGAACAATTTTGTAAACATTAAAGGCTACATTGCTTTTTTTCTCTATCTTTTTTTTTTCAACCTTGAATCTTTTCCATCAGTGAGTGCAAGAATTGAACATTTTATCACAGATGAAAGTGGTGCTCGGAGGAAGTCCAATTACTTTTATTAATTGTACCGTTAATTAAAACTTTTTTTTTCTCTCAAATCTTAACGCAATTTGAGACTACATAAAACTTATACTGTGGAATCCGCTTGAAATCAACTCACTTAAAGTCAACTCTTGCTTGAAGTCAACTCCATGCTGCAATTCCGTTTTTTTCTTTCTTTGTTTAACTAACTGATTTTCTGATAAAGTCAACGGCTTCGGGGACATTTTCGCTTGAAGTCAACAACTCGTGGTGGATGAGAAAAGGTGAAACCCTAAAAAAGCGGAGATGCATAGTGATGCGTGGGCGGGATAATTATAGCTCTTTGTTTGTAAACCCAACACAGTCAGTAAAATAATTGCTTAACAAGGTCTAGCTAAGTTAGTGTGGTCTTGTGCTGTTGTGACAGTAACAAATGAGCAAAGAAGGGTGCATAGGTGTGGGCAAGATGGAGGCTGTATGTGTCTAGATCTAGACCTAACTTAAGGCTGGATCACATCATTTGTGGGAAACAATGCCTTGTTTTCTGCTTGTCAAAACCAATGGCATTATTTTCAGAGCCTCCAATAATGCTTAACATTTTTTTTATCAGGCCTTAACTTTTGTTTTTGGTGAAAATAAAACGAATGAAATGATGATCCTAAGCCCATACTGATGTAGGGTAAACCTGAAAAAAAAAAAACCAGAATTGTAGGTATGTCCGCACATTTTGTGTTTTTGTTTGTAGTTCATCAAGTTGTTTAAATAAAATCTTCTGAGACTTAGTGTGGTTTCCTCTTTGCTTAATAACTTGTATAAATTTATCACACTATAGTTATAGATTAGTAACAAAATGGAGACACTGGGAAGGGGGCCCACTATCATAAGTGATGAAAGGGATACAAGCTGTTCTCAAAACATGAATTTTTGGAATTGTTTCCTTGAAATGGATAAAGTCAACCTTGCTGAAAGTCTACGCTTTTTTTGGTCCAGAGGTTTTGACTTTAAACGGATTCCACTGTAAATCTTGAAAGACTCTTCCTTGATAACATTTAACCTGTTCATGGAACATTACTTTTGTTGTGCCTTTTGAAAATGGTGGTAGTTATTACAGTATACTTTTTAAAAGATAAAGAATATGATAATGTAAGTCAATGTAATAGCAAAAGATTATTTTTATTAATTACGAATGAATTGGTTTTTCTTCAAAAATGTTAATACCATAGAAATAATGAGTCTAAACTAATCTCAGGTATTTCTGAATGAGAACAATACAGTTGTTAGTTTAAAATCTTAGATCTGACTTATGACTGTAGTATTCCCATGCAGGGATATTTAAGGTTAGTTTACAAGCATTCTTTCATACAAATCTATGGCATTAACACTTTAGCAGAGTTTTTTAACAGGTCTTTTTTTTTATTCTAAGAGAAAATTTTGTAATAACAATGTCCAATTATGTAACTTTCTATTACTTTGAGGAAAAGTAGAATAACCCAACTATAGTTTGACATTTTGAAATATTGTTTAAAAAATAATGAAATAATGTATTGTCCATTTATCTGATTTGGAAAGCAACTTGGAGCTGTACAAAGTGTTTGCAGAGGAAGCATACAGCATTGCCCTGCATCCCTCTGGCCTTTACATACTTGTTGGCTTCAGCGACAAACTGCGACTGATGAATCTTCTCATTGATGATATTCGTACCTTCAAAGAGTTCACAGTTCGTGGCTGCAGGGAGGTAATTATTAGGACATAAAGTCTGAGTTTGAAAAAGGAATAAAGTGCATTATCTGTGTATTCCACATCTTTTTTTTAATGTGTCTGTATAATTCACTCAGTATTTAGTGGATAATAGTAAATTTCTCCAATTGATTTCTAATTGACTCAGAAACTTGAGAAAGAAAAAATGTTTAATCAGTTGAATTTTTTTCAGTTTTCCACTGATAATGGTGAGTTGATTTGATAAAATTCTGAAACTGAGGTAATAAAAGAGTGCATGATTATCTTATGATTGTAAGCATTCTTTTCTTCAACTTTCCTAGTGCGCCTTCAGCAATGGTGGCCACCTGTTTGCATCAGTGATGGGAAATGTGATACAGTTGTATTCCACCACTACATTTGAGAACATAAACAACCTGAAAGGACACAATGGGTACTTTTATGTGTGAACTTTTTTAATATTGACCAAAATAATGATTTTCAACTTCATTTTATTTAATTTTTAGGACTCTTTCATATCTAGTTATATTTTGGAAGAAAGTTTGATTATCATAACAATTTGGAATTCATTTCAATTTTCACAATTTTCCAAATCCTATCCAGAATAAGCATCTTATTTACTTTTCATACACTCTTCGCTTGAGTGGATTTTATGATGTTTTTCACTGGTTCCTTTGTGGTTGCTTTTTATTAGTGTTTCCTTTCATTTTTGTCTGATACATTGTATATGAAGAGCTTTGCATTGTTCTCTGTTAGAATATTTCATTCTTTTATTCAAAAAATATTCCTTCCTTTCTGTCAGCAAAGTGAAGTCTGTTGTGTGGAGTGCAGATGACAGCAAGTTAGTGTCTTGTGGCATGGATGGAGCTGTGTATGAATGGGACACCTTCACAGGCAAGCGCATCAGTGAAAGTGTGTGGAAGTCATGCAGTTATACTGGCGTGACAATCACACCGGATGGGAAGGCTACATTTGCTGTGGGTTCCGACAAGACATTGAAAGAGATTGCTGATTCACAGGTAATTGATATTCCAGTAAAAATTTGTGCTTTGTAACATAAAGAGACTTTTGACCTACCCAAAGGCAAAAGTAGGAACATTCCCTAAGATTCAAGAAGTTACATTGTAAAGATTTATAATGTAAAAGTAGAGATAGTGTAAAAAAAAACAAAAAAAGGAAATGGGTAGTGAGCATTACACTGAAAGTATAATCAAAGATAGTGGTTATGATTGTATTAGCAATAGTAATAATAATAATAATAATAATAATAATAAGAAGAAGAAGAAGAAGAAGAAGAAGAAGAAGAAGAAGAAGAAGAAGAAGAAGAAGAAGAAGAAAAATAATAAAAAGAAGAAGAAAAAGAACAAAAAAATAATTAGTAAGAAAAAGAATGAAAATGAAGGATGTAATGATGAGTATAATAGAGTTAATGTTGCATCTATAAATGTAGCTGCCATTATTTTTGCCAGTTTCACTTCTATATATACATAACTAATAATAATATATGAAGATTGTCCCCTACACATAATCTTCAAATTTGTTCATAGTTGTATTTGCAAAAAGATCAACCATTTATAAAATATGGTGTCTTCTAGTCTTTTATAAAACCATTTTTGTAAATTTTGTAAATTTGCTTTTCATGTAACTAAGTCTCGCCTTTTTATCATTATTATTATTATTATTTTTATTATTATTATTATAATTATTGTCATTAAATTATTTAAACATAAGATCCTGCGAGAGGTGCCGGCCGGTGACATGACGCTAAGCACAGTCTCTTTGTCACACTCTGGCCGCATGCTGTTTGCAGGAACCGTGAAGGGTACTCTGTGGTCACTGAAGTACCCACTAGCAGTGCCTGGGGACTGGACAGAGCACCAAGGTCATGGTGCCCCCATTGTTAAGGTTTGTTTTACATCAGCAGTATTGTGTGGTTTTTAAATGTATGAAATAGTGTTACTTTGAAAGTAGGAAATGAAATAAATCTTATTCAGATAGTGAATTTTAAATATGAACATGTTGCTCTTATGATGGATTTTTCCAGGGTAAATATATTTTAATAAATTTTTCTATGAATGAGCTTGATTTTGGTTTCAAACTTGAATTAAATGATGAAATGTGACCTATTGACTCAACTATTAATGTAAAAAAAGGGAAAATAGCAGAAAAAAAATATATTTCATTTTCATTAGTGTCAAAGTGATTTTCCCATAAATCTATCACTAACATGGTTATTTGTATTCACTTCACAGATGAAGATCACATTTGATGATCAGTTCCTAGTGAGTATTGCCGAGGATGCATCAATCATCCTGTGGAAGATACAGGACAAGGAGGGCCGAGGCCTCAAGCGTGACAAAGAAGTGGGCTGGGCAGAGGAGATCCTCATCACCAAGAGTGATCTGGAGGAGAAGGTAAAATTAAGAAGTTCAAAATTTTTACTCAATTCTATTATGCTCTTTTTTTTAAAGAAATAGAAAACCTGTTTGAAAAGAAATCAAGCAGTTGTCTGTTGCAGGATTAGCAAATGTTAACTAAATTCGAGTTGATGAGTCAGAAAAAGTAAAAAAAAAATATTCGATTTGCTTCCTTGGTCCTATCAGTTCAGTATGTGTCTTGTTATAGGCTTTTTAAGGATTATTTTCATACGATGGTGCTGTCATGCTGCTTAAAGGTACTGGATTAAGGGAAGACAAACACTTTAGAAACTGAAAAGATTAACTTGAAGAATTACATGTAAATAAGGTTTTTAATTACCTCCATGATTTTATAAATGTTATTTTCAATGCTATTTACAGAATACTACAGTCAATGATTTGAACTCTCGTGTAGAAGAACTGAAGATGGAGAACGAGTATCAACTTCGCCTAAAGGACATGACCTACAATGAAAAAATGAAAGAACTTACTGAGAAATTTATTCAAGAGATGGAGTCTCTCAAGACAAAAAATCAGGTAAGATAAAATGCTGGAGATGAAGCCTCATATTCAAATCCTATCTGTAAAACTATTCTACTAATTTTTTTTTTTAATTTGGTCGAAGAAAGCAAACAGCAAATTTTCTGTAATATTAACTACTTACTCAGCCAAAGATTGATAATTAAAATCAAAGTGTTTAGAACAATATTTTATTGAAAAAAAACAAACAAACGAAGCACAGCATTTACATGTATTATAACAATAAAGTTTTCTCTAAATCCAGGTGTTGAAAACAGATAAAGACAAAGAAGAATCTAAACATGAAGAAGAAATGGCTGAACTTATGGATAAGCATGCCAAAGAGTTACAGGATCTAGGTAAGTGTAGCATGTTGACAAAAAAGGTTTTTTAAGACAAATGAGGCTGCCTACCTAAATTTTTCTTGAATGCTTTGCTGCTTAAAATAAAAAAGATTTTAAAGTCATGAGCCAAGGCATGATTTCATATTTATCTTGTTTCACAGACTTTTCAATTTGGAAAAAAAAATTCAGTTCAGATCTTTCTTCCCACTTTTTTAACAAACTCATCTTGTTTTTGTAATAATGCTTTACATAAGCCTTTTGTCGTAAATTTTTTAAAATTGTTTGACAACACTCTGCCTCATTCTCTCTTCCACACCATCAGAGTCAGCCAATAATCAAAAACTGATGCTGGAGTATGAGAAGTTTCAGGAACAGCAGGCCAAAATGATGAAGATGCAAGAGGATTATGATCGACAGCTTCAGGAGATGGAGGAGAGCAAGGAGAAGGCTCTGGAAGAACTCACTGAATATTATGAGACCAAAATTCAGGATATGACAACCAAGCTTGATCAGGTTAGCAAGGGGCCTCTCCATACACCCCCACCCATTTTTTTTTCATTTTTGTATATACTGCATTCGTCTGAAGCTATTTTATGGAGAATTCATCTTGACAATTAGCAAATAGAGAGGATCTATTAAGTCTTTGTTTGTGATGAGGTAACTTCCTCCCTGCTATGAACGATAAATTCTGGAAAACTAACTTATCTCAAGCTTAAGTATTTTCTATACTTTAATTTTAAGGAAATATTGTCTTGTGTATAAACTATTGTAGGAGAATAGAAATATGCACAAAGTGTCAATACTTGCATGATCTGCTTGGAGTATAAAAATCAACAGTATTTTAACCTGTGCTTTTCAATCAAATTAAATTTCCTTTCATCCCTATTTTTTTTTTTAATTTTACTTATTAACTTTGGTTTTTCTAATCAAAGCAATTCGATCTTTTTTTTTTCTAGAGTAATGATGAGGCCAGGCAGCAGAGCAGAGAGTATGAAGAAACAAAGAAACAAATAGAGGAGGATGCAGATAGAGAAATATTAGATATCAAACATCAATATGAGAGAAGACTTAGGGATGAAAAAGAAGCCAACATGAGGCTCAGGGGAGAAACAGGCATTATGAAGAAAAAGGTGAGCTTGAGTAGACACTTTTGCAACCGTAGCTTTCAACAAAAACTTTTTAACCCTTCATGTAATTATAAATATAAAGGAATAGGCCTGTGAGTGTGAATCAAAAATATATTAATGAAAATCATTTTCAAGAGAACTATTGAGAGGACAGTTTTTTTTAATTTGTATCCCAGATTTTTGCAATACCATTTTACAATTAGAGATTTCACTTTAAATTTACATGCCAACGCCTTGACTTTTGTTGATTTACTTGACCTGATAAAAGATACACATCCTTTGTGAGTACAAACGCAGAAAAGTGATATTAAAAACATGGATCAAAGAGTCTCCTAAAATTAAAAAAATCTTTTGTTAACAAAATAAGACTTTAACAAAGAGAGGACTTCATTTCTTTGAATATACAATAGCACAGTTGATTATGTAGAATTATGTCTTTCTTTTCTATTCAGTTTACAAGTTTGCAAAAAGAGATTGATGATCACAAGGAAGAAATTAAAAAACTGCAAGCAGAGACAAGCAAGCTGAATAATGTGATCCGCAGTCTGGAGAAAGATATTCTAGGACTGAAGAAAGAAATTCAGGAGCGGGATGACACAATCCAAGACAAGGTTTTTATAAGAAATAACTTCGAATTCCGAAAAGAACAAAAGTTAAAGTGCTGAGAAGCGCTTCACCCCATAAATAAATTACAAGTGGTTTTATAAATTTATTTAAAAAGGTAGAAATATATTTATTATGCTAGTTTGCACTGACATATATATATTTAATAGCTCAAAAAGCTTTATATGGGATTATTATTAACAAATATATTAACAAAAGATTGATTCCATAAAATTTTTATGGCAGCATGAGCTAAAGTCACCATGCTAGTGCTATAGGTATATTTTATGTAAAGAGGGAAATTGAAGTTTGCAGGACTTCCTGTTGAACAATTTATGCTACTATTTTGAAACATATTCCATGTCACCCTCTCTTCTCTATTACACCTTGAATAGAAGCTTACTGCAGCATTCAACAGAACACTGGGTGCCAGGTTGTTGAATTTTACTGTCACGTTTTAAACACACAAATTTACTGTTTGAGACAGATTGTTTTTTACAAAATGTCCTTCAAGTAAGTACAGTTTATTCATGCACTGCAGAATAAGACACTAGATCTTACTGTTTACCTTAATTTATCACATTCTTTTTAAAATGTATAATGTTGTCTTTATTTCTACTGAAAGTTGATAATATTATTTTTTTTTCCATAATATTACCTCTTGCAGGAGAAACGTATCTATGATTTGAAGAAGAAGAATCAAGAGCTAGAGAAATTCAAGTTTGTGCTCGACTATAAGATTAAGGAATTGAAGAAACAGATTGAGCCCCGTGAGATGGACATCAAGAACATGAAGGAGCAGATTCAGGAGGTAAGCAGTTGCAGATAAGCATTGTTTATCTTTTTCTGATGTTTCTATGCAAAACCTGGTCTTGTTTTAAAGAATTTTCCAGCCTGATTATCTCCACTATCTCTCCTACCTTGTCTGCCTTTGTCTTAAAACCATCCAATACCCCTTTCAATGTTTGAGCTGTTCTTACAAGATGTTTGATTTCAACATTTCTTGAAATAATAGAAGTATAGTATGATAATTTCGAACAGTTTTTCCTCTTCCTTTAATTTCTAAGTCAGCTCTGATGACTTTCACCTTAATGTGGATCCATATCACATTTACAGATGGAGAGCGAGTTGGAGAGGTTTCACAAGCAAAACACTCAGCTTGAACTCAATATTACTGAACTGCGTCAGAAGCTCAAAGCAACGGACAAAGAGATGCACCAAGAGAGACAGAAGGTGAATCTTTGGCAATATGCTTCATTTAGTGAACATTTTAAATTTCCTTTAATTTTTAAAGTTATGAACATTTACAGATGGAAATCATATAATTAATGGCCTATATTTTGGCATGTCTCTTAAGATAAAATGTAAATAATATGGAACATTGTTCTTGTTCAAATTATAAAGAGATGGACAAAGATAGATTAAAAGTAAAACAAGAATTTATATCAAAGTAAAATGAAAAGGATTAACATCACACAAGGTGTTTTGACTACCAGTTGTATGTGTTTTCTTAAATGTAGGTGCGAGATGTAGAGGCTGTTGTGCGCCGATTCAAGACAGACTTGCACAACTGTGTAGGCTACATCCAGGATCCTAAGATGTTGAAAGAAAGTATCAAGGCTCTGTATCAGAAGCATGTACAGGAGGATATTGTGAGTTGACACTCAACTCTATGGAAGATTAAACAAGCTTAAACTTAAGCTGAATGCTGCCAATACTTGTCAACTTTATGCAAATCTATCAGTTTCCGAAGATATAACAAAATTGAAAGAAAAAAACTTGACATGGTATACTTTTTGCAATAGTTGTTTAAGTTGAGTAATTATAGGTTAATATTGTGAGTTCTCTATATCTGAAGTTAGAGATGCCTTTTTAATACTAAAGTTAGAGCTGTTTCAAGTATTTATCCTACTTAAGGCAAGTCATCAAAATCAGGTGTGATGTTCATTTTCATGCTTATCCTTGCCAGACTGAGTCTGCCAGTGTTGATGCAGACATTCAGAAAGAATTCAGTCGCCAAAAAGAACATTTAGAGCGATCTGTAGCAAGTTTGCGCAAGAAGTTGGAGAAAGATTCTGAGATCCACAAGGCTGACAATGTCAGGATCATGCAGGTGTGTTTGACTGACATTATGTGAGAGAGTTTTGAAAACTTTATACAATGGCAATTTTATGCTTTGAAATTTTTGCAAGTAATTTCATGTTTTCTTTATAAAGATTTAATTCACAGTCTATGTTTCTTTAGAGTTTGGAATGGACAATGCATTTTTGAAAAGTAATTCAAATAAAAAATTTCTTGTTACTGGCATAAATGAATGCTTCCCTCTATAATATCAGAGGCATTGTGAGTCAGATGGATGCAAGGGTATTATTACCAATGATGAGGATTATCTTGTTTGAATGATTACACAAGCTTCAGATAGGAATTTCAATGCTTTTTTTCTATACAAACTAAGACACATGCTTTGTAAATTTTTTCAGGAAAATGTTACTCTTATCAAAGAGATCAATGACCTGAGAAAGGAACTCAAACTGTGCCGTGTTCTCATCCATGACATGGAGGCAGCAATGGGTCAAGATAGTCGTACACGAAAGCTGACAGGACAAGGCACCATGGCAGCCATGCCTGCCAAACAAGCAGGACCTCTAGTGGAGAGGGAGCTTGAGGAGAAGTCAAAGGTCATCGAAATGCAGCAGGTAGAGTATGCAATAGGAAGCACTGAATGGACTATAGGATTTCTGTGACTTGTTTGTCTTAAAAAGAAATATCTTAGGGCCAATGTTGCACTAAAGTTTGGAAAAAAGACATAACAAAGCTATTTTCAATTTAGCTTCAAACTTCTTGGACAATCAGTGGCTCAAGAGATATTTTTTGATAATCAAATGAAGTAGATGCCATCCCAATTTGAGAAATGTAGAACTAGAAATATATCCATATCATGATCTAACTCTCTTGTTCTCATTTGAAGTTGTTTAGTACATTGGTTTCTGTGTTGAAAAAAAAAACAACTTTTATACTGCCAAATGATGCACAAAATAGCTCTTTTGAGTAACAAAAGATCAGTGGGTTTTCCAATAGTATTCCATGATACTAGTGTATTTCATGACTCTGGATTTGAAACTCAAATGCAATTATTTTCTTGTTTTACAAACACCTTCCAAATTTCACACTAACATCTTTTAAATCAAACACTTTCTTTCTATACTTATGCTTCTCTTGATTTTAACTGTGGAAACATTTTTTGTTCACAGCTTGAACTAAGAAGATTGAGGGATGAGATTTATGATTTGGAAATTGCTGCTGGAGGTCGTCCTGCTTCCCGTCGCCTTCCACCTGTTACAGGAACAGCATAGGAAGACAAGCAATATCCCCCTGTACATACTGACATAATCACGATTAATGCCAACACCAACTTTTGAAAAGGGAGCTATTTTTATGAAATATCAGTATCAATATACAAGCTTGTAATGCTGTCAGTTAAGTTTCTGAAGGGCAAAAAAAATATTATAAGTCTAAACGAAATATTCCACGATATCAAGTGATCTAGATTCTGCTTCAATGACATGGTCTAGGACTTCCAGAATATTAAAAATTTCTGCATCATAATTATTTAGTGGCCTGATCTGCTTGTGAATTAGTTTTCATACAATGGTACATTCGCCTTAAATGACACAAAATATTTTTTTTTTCACTTTCATTGAACATGTTAAAAAACCATACTGGGATCACAAGTGTATCATTTCTTATCATTTACTTCATGCACTCATGCATTTTTACAGTTAAGTAAGGATTATATCATTACATTTTATCACAAAAGTTGAAAATGAGTAATACTTTCAAAATGAAAAAGCTACTTACTGAAGGTGGTAATTTATTACACAGCATTTTAGAAAATCTGATAATTTAAAAGAAATGTCAGTCACTTCTCAAATATTTAAATTCAAGATTATAGAAGTTGTTGGAGTGATTCACTTCCTGAGTTTATTAACAAATTTATATGATCATGTCTTTACAACTGTGATATTGTAACATTTATACAGTTTTTCGGATAAAGTGTACAAATACATTTCTACAAAAAAAAATTCTTTTTCATGTTACTTTATTTTTGTTAAAAAATTGTACAACCAAAGTCATTGACCAAATTTTTTTTTTATTTCAAAATTGTAAAATAAGCAGAGCACATGCAACACAGTGTAAATGCATACAAACTCTCAAGTGGTGGCCCTCTAACTCAACCAAATAGTTTTGTCACACCATGTAGGGAATAAATAATTTAGATTATTACTGCCTGGAAGGATTGCCATTAAATCAAATTGAATGAAGGCTGATTGAACCTGTTTTATTCTATATTTGTGTCACATTTTACATTCTATACAAATGCTATCGTATAAACATCCTACCTTCAGAATTGTCTCTATAGTGCTACACACATTTTTATTGCCATTTATCAATACTTAAAATATGAATGAGTATGAGTGAGTACAAATCCCAGTGGCAAGCTTTGCATCTATGAAAACTATCTCATAACTTGTTTCGCCCTTAGGTGTGTACAAATTTTTAGAGTCATCGGTATGGCAGTTCTGAGTTTGTTTGTGTTAGCAATGTGCATAACAAATTCATGATTAAAAGCAAAGGCTATTTCTCTAAAACTAAAAATTTCCCTACCAGGAATGCTTTTGCATTTATATTTTAACAATCCTCTTATCAAAGTAAATAAAAAAAGTCACGAATCTCCAACATTATCTAAATTTAAATCTTACTTTCCTCTATATTTGTGCTATAAAACAGACTATGGCTGTGTGCCCTTTATGAAACCTTGATCTGTCTGGTAATTTGCTCTGGAGGACATGTTAATTTTGAGTTTTTATATGCATACATATACAGTCCTTCATAATTAAGTAGAACATAGGTTCTTGAAAATCATGACTTCATCACATCAAAATTTTCCTGTGATGATACATGTACTCAATCACTCATAATCTTAACTCATAACAACGGAACTAGGGAATATAACAACTAATCTTTTCCTAAAGTATCATTATAGCAAGGGCTGCCGTTATTCCCGCAAAAGGGGATAATGAATTTATTGTGATGAATGGAGATAAGTGGTTTTTGAAAAATGTGAGTGACTCAGTGAGATGTATAGGTCTTTCGTACCACAAGCAGCGTGCTGGACCACACACTATGTGATACTAGAGCTCTGGTGACACTGGTGATACTGATAGTAGGCCAAGACCACGCTTTAAGTTAACAGGAGGGAACTGTGTTGAGAAAAGGCACGAAAGCGAACATCTCATGTTTTTTTTTGTACCGTAGCAATGCAGGCAAGACAAAATGCTCAAGATTTTTATCCTATGGTACTTTGGTACTTTCTTTCCTTTGTAACCTCAGATCTAGTTGTCGTTATTACAAGGGGGAAAACGTATCGATGCTCATTATTGCAGAAATAAATTGAATGACTTAAATAAAGGAAAAACGGGGATTTTCAGATCTGTCGTTATAGCAATGGTTGTCACTATTACTGTATTAGAAGTGTTGTTAAATATGGGTTCCACTGTAGTTGAATAAGTACATATGGTGATAACCTTTTTACTTGACTCAGATGCCTTCTAATTAAATAAAAAAACACCTTAAGGTTAGAAAGAAATCAATATGTTTTCATTAACAAAATGTTCAACATTTTTGTAATGAATTAGAATTAGACCATATGTCAGCAAATGTCAATGCATGTAAAGATCATAAAAATTTAAAGCAATTCTTTTACGTTTAGCTAAAATACAACATCAGACAGATTAACAAATTATGAAAATTATCAAACAAAGAACTGTCTAACTCAATTAGCCAAGTTGTCTAAATTAATGTCAACCGCAAGCTCTTACCAAAACCCTCTTAGTCGCCCTATTCCATCCAAAGATGGGGGTCTTCCAACTTTCACAAAGACTTTAAAGGGACTGCATTTTAATTATCTCTATCACATTCTACCATTATGGATCACAAGTAGATGGATTTTTTAGAAATAGAAGAACATAACCTGTCCACACTGGGATCACCTCAACCTTTTCTATTTTTCTATCAAACTTAAGCCCCCTGTTGAGCAAGGCAGTTCTGAGAAGAGGCCCTAATCTAACCTATTAATAGTATATGAGAAACCTTTTAATAGTGTTATAAATATTTAATATTTAAATAAATGGTACTGATTCACACCTCTATGTATAATTTAACTCATCAACCTCTACCAAAGTGAATCATTATATGAAAGTAGCATCACATACACTGATCAAGATATAAAACCAATGTTCAAAATCTTATTATAGACACTGCAGAGAAACTTAGGGATGAGATTTACATGGACTCTTCAAAAACAGCAAATGTTCTCCATGAAGTCAAAGAATCCAAAATGCTTGACAGCAAGTTCAATACGTTTTGGCAAACTAAGAAAATTGAGTAGTCTAGACTTTCTCTCTTGTACTAGTATACTGATAAGTAAAAGACACACAAGTAATAATACATGTATCACATTAAAGAGAACACAAACAGTTCTTTTAAAAATAACACTGTTTTTAATTGTATAGAAAACTATAAAAAAATCTTTATAAATTTAAGCCGTGCAACAAAAGATGGTTTTCAACGAAGGCGAAAAAATTGTTTTAAAAAAATATGACGGAACATACAAAACAAATCTAGCTGAGAATACTATTTATAACAGAGGATTGAAAATGAAACGCTGCTGAAAATTAAATGTACACCATTGTAGAGTGGAATCCGCTTAGCTCGACATGCTCTTAGAAGAAAAAATTGTGTCAAAATACAAATCGAAATTATGATGAGTAAAAATAAAGAGAAAAATACTAACAGCAAAGACAAATAGGAAAATATTGAGTGATGGAGGGAATAAAAGAAGGTCAATGTGTCGAATCTACTACTCAATTGTCTCCCTTGTTAATTTTTTTTAGCAAGAAACGGGGTATTATGTATTGTTTCTGTCATTTCATTTTATGGTAAACAGTAAATTTCTAGTCAACATCTGCTAGGAGTTTGATCCTATCTCACGGCTATGGTTTTTACTTGCCATGTCCATGGTTTGACAGAATAGCACTGAGTAATCAAAAGTGTGGTTGTTTCAATGTCATTTCAAGCATGAATGAAGAAAGTCATGATTGCTGTGTTTAGACAATCAAAGCTTCCAGTGATGTTATTATATTAGCAACATACAATGAAAAGCATTCCACACTGCGACGCTGTCTCTGCTTACAGCATCAATCAGCCATGGATCTAAGTTAGGCCTCGCCCACATCGCACAGCCAGATAAGTATCATGGTGCCAATCAGCAGACTCTGTCTTAGTCTCTAGACATGGGGCGATAGGGAAAAGGGGTTTCGGCTGAGTAAAAAACATATGCCAATTGCTGAGCCACTGATAAGTGTTAGGCCTTCAAATTTTCCTCTCTACTTCTTAATAGTTTTGTTATGAGACCTCAATGCATGCAACAGCCTTAGCAAGATGCTGTGCAAGATGGAGAGACAGAACAGTGTGGTAGGGCTGGTAGGCAATTAAATTTGGCTAGAAGGTCAATGTCCTCTTGCAATAGGGCATGGCGGTGATGCGTTGACAATGTTTGCAGATTGGAACCCCAGTACTCCTCTCACTGGCCGATGCCAAGTCTAGATCTAGGCCTGATAGAAGATCAATGAGGATTGGTGCTTTGAACTGAGACAGTGTTGATAGAATGATAGGTAGACCTACAAGGATGGGAAAAATCTGGTACTGCATATGTAAAAATCCTATGGAAAGGGACATAGGAGATGTTAACTCACTGAATAATTTTCCCATGCCTTACATGGAATCGGCGATTTTCTCAGGGAGCCGATCCCGTGCAGCACTCGGGATGGCCTTACATAATTTTTTCTCACTGGCTACTGTGTCTAACGCTTAAGTGATTACCCTCTATGGAAACAGCATCTTAGTTTAGATGTGCAGACAGGAGTGGAGAAGAGCTGATACTTTTTTTAATAAATTTTTTTCCTGACCTCACTACTATGAGGTACAGCCACACTAGATCTAGATCTATAAACTTCACATGCAGGCAAATTGTGTAATAGATTAATTTTTTGTGTTCAGCTATATAAAAATTGTCCACATTAAAAAAAATCATTTTAAAAAAGCAATTAATATTTAGTATTCAAATTTGTTTTAATTCAAATCTTTATTTTTTTAAATTTGTGCGGCCAAATTTCATGTAAGTTGATTAATTAGGAATATCAGGGTAATTTTTATTAAAACTGCCCTGAAACTCTGGCCTTCATCAGTTGTAAACCTAAAAATAGCCAGGTTAAACCCTCAGTATAATCGAGGCTGAATTTGCTTAGCACAATTAATGGGGGGAGGAGATGGATGAAAATTGCGGAATTTTTTTTTTCCTCCCCATTTCTCACACTTCCTACTGGGCTTGTTTAAAACTTATAGCATGCATATCGATAAAGAGTATTTTACTATTTAGAACATTGAAATAGAGATGGGTTATTCGGGGGTTGAGATTTAACACAATAAGCCTATCTATTTATGACCAGCAACTTCAACAAATACTTTAAAATGAAAATAATATCAAATGCAATGTAGTGAGTACCTTATATTTCAAGTAACTTGAATGATAAAAATAGTGGAAATTTGTCAACGAGTGGCAAAAAAGAAAAACTGATTCCTCCATAATTAAAACCATCCCAAAACTTGTTTCGAAATATAGAACTACAGACACATCTAACAGGAAATGCTCACCCACTAATAACTAAATTAAAAAAAAAAAAACTAGCTCTCACTCATGTTCATGAAAAGTGAATAAATTAAAGGTAAACAAGATCAAGACTATATGGTAAGCCTCTGAATAGTTTTAACTCCTAAGAATCTTATATTAACAAGAGCAGCTATGAGGCTTCAAATTATCTTCAACAATGATTCTACAATTTCACAATTTGTCTGCAGAGTATTTCCTTTTTAATAAGCAAAGTCATACATAAAATCTATAAAATAAGGCCATTCCTTTACTGCTGCATTTGAACTATAACACTATCCTAAAACAATCAAACTGAAATATGTCAAAGTATAAAAAGAATTCACATAAATTCTGATCACCTTGTATTAACTGTAAACAAAGATTCAACTGCTTGTTTTTTATTTAATTTAAGAATGAAATTGAAAGTAAGTTTGAGTCTACTACTTTTGTAACATAAAATGATCAATCTGTATTTCAAAACAAACACAATCTAGAACTCTAAAATAACAGCCTTTCAAAAACCCAAGCATAATTTAATAGTAAGTAGACCATGCCAACCAATCGCGGGTACTCACTACAACAGTAAAACAATAAAACAAACAAGTAAATTAGAAGAAAAACAAAATCACACAAAAAAAATTCATCAAATTCGTTTCTTAAAAAGCAATATATTTCAACAAAAAAGAAATTTCAAGAACTATTATTGAGATTTAAAAAAAAATGACAATAAATTTTCCTCTGGAATGTTTTAAAAAATTAAAAAATACACAAGTATAAACTGAAAAGGAGATAAGAGCGGGGGATAGCAAAGTGAGAAAGAACTGTAGGAAGAAGAAAAAGAATAAAGAAAAAATTATCCATGCCCAACTATTGTCCATGACTTAATACACCCCACAAAGATTATTGATATCAATTGCCACACATTACTGCCAGAAAAGGGGGAAAAATTATATAATAAAGTTGGTAAATCAAATGTTACACCATGTCTAGGGATAATTTTGTCTACAACAAAAAGGGCACAATTGCACGCCGATGACGAGGATAATCCTTGAATTCTTTCAAGTAGTTACGGTGCTTGCCCTTTGCCCAGACAGCCATTTGATAAAAACCAGCCAAGCAGAAAAGACCAGCTGTAAATAGAAAAAATGATGATTTTCATGACCCACAAGATGTTTTTTTTTAAATATCATTTCATGTCACTGATAATTAAAAATATAAAAAAAAAAAGGTCGATATAATGCTGTCCAGTAACTCGAACTCAGATGATTCAAAGTTACTTTAAAGCACTGACTTCAAATGAATTACTGCTCCCAAGCAATACTAATTGGTACTCTAAGCTAAAAATTAAATTGCAGTTATGCTTCCAATTGTTATAGTTAAAGGTGGATATTTTGATTCTCAGAATTTTAACGTCAAATTCAATTCTACAGCTTGATTTTTACTGAAATTATGTAATTTTGAAATTTGAAAAAATTGCCCAAGTTGCTTAACTACCCAACATACCATTTTGTGGTCTAATATATCTAAATAAATAATCATCCAAAGTTATTTTTTTTTGCATTACTACAAATTTTCTAAAAGATAGGAAATTAAATTTGGATAAGAAAAAAAACATGCTTTTATCCTTGCAAACTCCGAAAAATGAAATTTCGACCCTTTTCCACAAAGTAATAAAAAAAAAAACAATCAAGGTGGACTGCAAGTATAGTAAAACCCATCTACTTGTTCCTCACAACAAACTCGACATGTATGCCTCAAGAAACTGACACTTTTCTAGTGATTAATACTATTAAATTCAAGCTATAAGCACAGAAAAAAATAAGTTTTTCCATCAAGAATGCATGACCTACAATCACTTAAATAAGAGAGACACACATGTATAGCACTTTCAAAGTCATAAAAAAAAAATCAAGGCTATTTGAAATAGAATTAGTAAAAACAAGGACAGGTGCCTTAAACCAAAACACTATGGCAACTACTCCATTACTTACCACTAACTGAGACCAAATATTTTTGTCATTTGAACTTATGAGATAAAATTTAGAACAAATACATATTACATGCTATTGACAATGATATGACAAATAGAATTATGAAAACCTATTTCTTACAAAGCTGCCTTATCATATGTAAAAAATAAACTTATCCGATCAGTTTGAAGGACAATTTTGAGCTGATCAAAACCATTGATATGATAGGCTTTAATTATAGATAGGAATTATTCTATAAAGCAGTGTGGTATAAACTGAACATAAGTAATGCTAACTTTGCGCTACTACACTGCCTTACATATGGCCTGAGAAAACCCTAAATGAGAAATACTGTACAAAATATAACCAAACGATTATGCAAGGTTTTTTTTCTTTCGTTTCACAAAATGAAAATTGTAGGCTAAGTCTTGATTTTCTAAGTATCATATATTGCTGCAAATGCAATACATTCCAACTCAAAATGTTAAATATTTAGTGAACAGCAAATACTATTTGTTTTCATTACCAGGTAAGCATTGAGTCATGACAGTGAAACCAATCCATGACCAGAACTCATAGGTGTAGTTGGGGCATGAGACAAGGTTAAACATCCAGGTAAATGGATTGGAGCTTGCCTTTGGAATGCGTCGCTCCTTGGTACCTGTAAAGAATAAAAACAATAAAACCAATTTCTCTTGCTTGTTTATAATATAAAAAATACGAGCCAGTGACGAATTTTCAGTTCTTTCAGCAGTGGCATTTTGTAGTGAATTTTATGGAGAAAAAAATGCATAATTCTCGAATTCTGTTGAAAAACAAAAGTATAAAAAAGATATAATTTACAGCAGCTTAAAGATCTGTTTTCATGACCATTGGTTTTCTTAATTGAAAATATGAAACAAAACTAATAGCACTCCAAAAGAAAAGCACCTACCTGGTGGACGCAAACTTCTGAACGCCAAGTGAACAGAAAAGTTTCCTAATTCTGAAAGCTGAAAATAATACAAGTCTTTCAATTGAAATCCCTTTTTAGCTTTAATAAAAAATGCAAAAGAAATTTTTTATTTGTTTAAAATACCCTGCTCTCAATTGAACCGACAGAGCATATGATGAGTAAGTTCAATAAAAACTAATATAAATAGAAAAGAAGTGCTTATAAAGCAAATGCACTTCATTATTCTTTTCACAAAACTAACCTTCCCTGATGATATTACTTTTCTTTTTCTTGTTTTTTTTTAAACTCAATTTATAATCAATCCAAAGAAGTTGATAAACTATACTCCAAGAAGATTACTTTACAATTGAAAACAATAAGGTAATGATATCATGGTCTAGCAAATAGCCCATATGAGCGAGATGTCTAAAGTATAAATTTAATAAAAACAGCATTTAAAGGAAGATAAAGTCCTCTTTGGCTTACTATCTAAAGGGAAAAAAAACTCACATTTACTCTTAAAAAAAAACCCTGATAATTTCAAAAAACTTTTACCATAAGAAGTTCACAAAAACTGCGTTGCTCTCAATCATAGTCAATGCAATTTGAATGTGATATGAGGGACAATTGACTCATTTGGATCTAGAGCTAAACATACTGAAAAAAGAAAGTTAACAGTACCACGTAACCTAAATAAACACGGTCATTCTTCCAGAGGCTTGATTCTCATAGGTGAAAGAAAATTTAAAACAAGAAGACATCAGATTGAAACTTACAATGAATAATGCAAGGCCTGCGTATATTTGCTTCTCGCCATATGCTGTAAAAAAATGTAGCAGATTTTGAGATAGATATATTATTTGCTACAGAAATGTTTCATGCGTAAAATTCCAACAGTTAGGTATTCAATTTATTTATGCAGTCATCTACTGCATGGCTTTAACTTTTAAATCTTTAATAATCAATTGCATTATTTGTAGTTCTTTTGTAATCTTAGTCTCATTGTGTCTAGTAATCACAATATAAATAGAATATTCATGTTTTACAAAAATTCCAGTGAATATGCAAAAGCTTTTCTTTGCCATAACAACATGTATGCATCTGGATTTTCAAAGCTCCATGATACATTTTCTTTGGATATGATTTCATTCATTTTAAGCTGAAATAGCCCAAGATATAAAGTCTGTTTTTGTTGCACAAAAAAAGTATGTTTCTCGTCAGAATAAGTAAATAAAATACGTCTAGGAAAATTGTATCAATTAAACACAATATTCACTAAACCCCCACCTATATTGTCCGCCATCGCCCATATGGACCACTACATTGTGTAGCTATATCAACCTGGCCGGAAATCTTGTGTAAACTTCATTTACATTTAGAGAACACTTTAGACTTTGTATTGGTTATTTTATTATCTAAAAATAGGCATCGAAATTGACTGATTTTTTTTTTCTTTTCAGCAATTTTAAGCAATTTCAAGGCTAATCTAAATCTCATCTTTGAATTAGGACGGATGATCCCTTGAATCATCTCAGAGATGCTACAGAAACCTTTTGTTATGGTTATCCCTACAATCAATATGAAAATAATGACCATAGCCCATTTGAGATCGGGATTCAGATTGCAATGTTGAGATGGTGGTGGAGTGGGATTTCGATGGTGAAAAACTGAAATGGTGTTTTATGAAAAATCCTAGTTTTTTTTGCCAGTTTGTTTCAAAATTTCATCTCATTTTGTTTGATTGTAATATTTAAGAAAAAAATTGTATATGGTCTTTGTGTGGAGTTATGTCCCTTCTGTTCGGGTTAGGGCATTACCTTAGCTGGAGTTACTTAGGTGGGACTGAGTTAACCAGTCTTATCATCAGCCTTCAAATTATTCATACACAGAACACTCAAACTTACAAGGAGGAGTATAGAGAGGATGATTCACAAAGTAGGCAACAAATGCAGCAAATCCCCAATAGTAAGACGAATTCTTTGGAAAAGGAGAAAAAAAAAGGACAAAAACATTCCATTAATAAAAAGCTCTTCATCATCTATTAAAAAAGTAGTCAATCAAGATTTAAATGTGAGTGGTTTAATGATTTGGGCTTTCTCAAGAAACAATATTAATACAGAAAGGGAAATTGTTCATAAAGATGGAAGGTTAAGAAATATCTTTTAGCAACTAATGATGTAATGTCAAAAAGAAAAAAAAAATTCAGTCACAAACCTGAGAATGATCAGCAAATTGTAAAAACAGTAAAACAATTACCTTAAAAATATTGAGGATGGGCATCGTGGCATGAGAAAACCTATGGACAAATACTGTCTCCAACAAGCGTTTTGCATAATGGAAGCTCCAGCAGGCAGCAGCAATACTATAAACAAATAAACATTTAAGACTTGTTTTTGTGTTTTGTTTATGGAACATTTGAATGCAAATATAAAATATTCTTTTTTTCACACTTAGAGAGAAATTGTCTAGCTTAAAATCTGAATGATCAACTTTTGTCAAAAGGATGAAAAAATATGTCTTACCTAAACCTTTATACTAAAAAATTATTGAAATCAAAAGCACAGTGCAATATAGATAGTTTTAGTTTGTTATACTCAAAATAAAAAAGAACATACTGAACAACTTTAGCATAAGGTTTGCCTGATGCACCCGCTCCGTATATCAAAGCAGGTCTCATGTAAAATATCAAGTAAATAAACAACGGTCCAGCATATTCTGTAAGGAACACCTGGATTGATTAAAAAAAAATACATACAAAATACGTCCATGTGTGTGTATAATAAAATGAAGCAAAATCACCAAAACAAGAAATAATTAAAAAATAAAAGCATTTCTCTTTCCTTTAAATTATTTAAAATTTAGCAAAAGTGAGATGAGGCAAAGTAAAATTTTTTTTACTAATGTATGTATCATTAACTTTTAAGAATTTGAAGGATATACTATACCACATTAAAAAACATCCACATTATATTTTAGAGTTTCAACAACAAAACTATTGTGCATTTATATTAGAGGAAGCTGGAAAATGAAAAGAGAGTATACATAAAGAATTAAACATAGTTATTACTGCACATAAAGTGCAAGTATATAATTTGGATAACCAACAAATACATAATATTTTCAAAGCTACATTAGATTTTTTTAAAACTTACAGTTGTCCATCCCACTTGCGGGCCAAGATCCTTAAAGAGCAGTTTGCCATTGTTATCAACTCCAATCTGTCCCAAGGTTTCCTCATCTTTTAGCATTTTACCACCTTGTTGACATAGGAAAGGACTTAGCTTTTAGAACTATACCTCTAATAAAAAAAAGTTGGAAAAGATTTATTTCAAAGAATGAGATGGCAGTTATTAATAGACGACAATAACTTTGATTTTTAATCAAGATTTTTTTTCCAATAATTTTTTTGTGTGGAATGTCTACATTTTTTAAAACCTTTCTTAATATCATAGAAAGATTTATCTCCTTCATCTTAATATAAATGAAATGGTCATTATTGACAGGAGACTGTGATGAAAGTCAAAATTACTGGGTGATTTTTTAAAACAAATATGATCACATCAGAATTTCTTTTACTTTTAGATTAAAATCTAAGAACAAACTTTTAGTTTGTCAGATCATCCCTTCTGAATGCATCTAGATGCACACTGTCACCCATTTTATCACACTGATCATAAAATCCAATTGCCACATCAGAAGCTGTCTTATAAACTATACCATTATAGAAGTCATCATTAATAGACTTAAATATGTGTGTCAGTGCTAGCACTCAGAAATGAAGTATCACAGTTTACATTTTATCCTTTTATCATAGTCAAAGTGTTAAGGAAATTTAGAATAATTCATAAATTATACAGATTATGTCGTAGTTTACATTTTGTCAGTTTTTTTTTCCCTCAAACGACATCTTCTAAGTAGCCAAAGTAAATGAGACAATTGCCCTAGAAAGACTGCAAGAATTATTATATTTGGCTATTTTAAAATAGAACCCAACTTATTCGAAGGCAACAATAAGCATGGTTTCTTGCAGTCTGCATTTTATAAAGTAAAGACCAGCAGTTTGCATGAATAAAAAAACAGTTAAAACAAATAAGCATATGTGCCAAAAATGTCGTCCAAATAGAAACTGTTATTTACTCTCAACAAATTGATATGATAGCTGGATGATTTTCTCAATCTTTATCACCTCCGTTTTCCATAATGAATGTGTAATTAGTATATATTGGTTAGATCATTCAATTGTCAAAATGAACCCAGTTGTTTTTTTTTAAGCACAAGATAAAAACTAATCATACTTAAATTCATAAAAATAGTCTTTTTCCTTGTCAAACAATTCAATTTTTTTAATCTGTATATTTCACATTATCCCAGTGCAATAACATTGAAACTTATATGAGCATAGAGGGCTGGTTACAAAGAAAGAAAATTATATGTCAGATCCACAAATTGGACATTATTTTATAGGTTTTATCTCCTGTTTTCTTTTCATTTATAATCTCCATTAATAAACATGTAAAAATTTTCTGACTAACTTACGAGCGTCAATTTTGTAAGCTTGTCTATCTGCATAGTACTTGGGATCTGAAGAAATTACAGGAAATTATCTCATATTAAAAAAAAAAAAGGGTTGATAAAATACAAACAATAATTTTTCCTCTTGATTAAAATACATATCATATCTATGCATTATTGTAATTGCATATTATGATCAAGATCATGAGAATGTAACCGAACAAAATATTGTCACCTCCAATGTAAAACATTATGTACAGATCAGATCATAAATCCAGGGATGGAACAAATGGGAGAAAATAAAAACAAAATTTAATCTCTACGAATATAATTTTACAAAACATTACTGATCGTTAAAAACAATCATAAAATATTGAAGAAACACTTGATCACAATTCTTTAATTTCTTTTTGCTTTTGATATCATTATTAAACAACAGACAGCATAATTTACAAAAGGCATTCAGTAGTTTCCCTTTAAACAAGATAAATGATACTTCTCTTGTATAAAAAAAAATACTTGAATTCTGTTTAAGAAATAACATAAATGGCACAAAATGCACTTCATCTCTACTATCACTTACTTGATTGCTGAAATTTGTTCTTGACATCACGGATTGTTGATTTTGAAGAAAGCTGAAGATGCAAGCAATTAAAATTTATAAGCGAAGGCATTAATACATAATGTATGTTACTCAAATAAATCATAGTAATATGAACTCACCTGCTCACACAAAAAAAAAATTAATATAACTTACTACAAAAAAATTAGGCAGTGTTCATAAAATCAATAGTAGTCGTGCACATGCTATCATAATCTCATAATTTTCAGTGCTTTATGGGAGCAAACTTAACAAAAGTTAAATGTTTAATCAAGACTGAGCTTTTATTTTAATCTTATGTTTTAGGTATGTATTGCACTGTATATAAAACCAGAAACCAAACATTAAATGTAGCTAGAGTTTATTTTAAAAATGCTGCTAAAAAAATAGTAAAACATGTAATATGCAACATTTTCTTACCTCTTTCAAAGTTGCCAAAGTTTTACCGGACTTGATATGAACCACGTTGACCTGTTGAAAAGCATTAAAACAGATTTGATGATTTATGAGACCTAAATATAGAACTTAATTTTTTTTTTATCTCATTGTATGATTCATTCATTGCATTGTATTGCCTACTTGTAAAGTTGTAAGCATAGAGGGCGTTGAAAATGTTTGTAAAGATCTGTATTTCTGTAAACGCTTGTTTGGATTAGTTCACTATATGCCAATAATCCTTGTTAATTTGGAATAAGACCCAAAATAAAAAAAAAAAGGATAAAACTCGATAAAATTGAATGATATCTATTGAAATACTGGAGAAAGCACATCGAAATAGGCCTAAACGGACAAGTTTACACAGCAATATGCACTTATGTGTAAATGAGAAAATTGCACAAATTGTAACCTAATTAGAGTTGGACTCAGGTCTAACAATGACAATGTAACATAAGAGTTTGGAAATAGATCTTCATCGTTACTTGTGAACAATATCAAAGGGGAAAAATTGTTTATATTAATGATCTCATATATAAGATCTTGGGGCCAAAAATCATTGGTTCAGATGTTTTGTAAGATTGCTTTTGCCTTGGACTGATCATTAGATGAATCTTACCATAATACAGCCAAGCAAGTTTTACATCTATGCAAAAGGAAATTGTGATTCCTAATTCGGCTAACGTTATATATTGTTACACCCATTTCAGCAAGCCATTTTGTTAATACCCTAAAAATGGATTAAGCAACTGTGAAATAATTATGATGATATTCCAAACATCTCCACATAGATTATAATCCCCTTTGTCTTGATCCATAAAAAAAAATCTGGGTATTATTGCAGATACAGGCCCAACTCCCCAGAAGCTTTTAAATTGTATTTTTCTAAAAGAATTTGATATGATGAACACGGATATGAAGGTTTTATTCCTCGCAAATAAATACTTTTCAAGATATAAGCATTTTGGTGTTGCTCTCAAATCCCATTAAACTACGAGTTTTGATTTCATCGGGAAACATTCGATTGTGAAGACCGACGTGAGGTGGGCCGATATCTGCAATTTTACCAAAATCTGAATCGTGTGATATCATTGCCTTCAGACTCCATCTAGAATGATTTTATTTAATCTAGATCTAGATATAGATTACTTTGTATAGTTTTTAGACGCTAAATCCTCAATGAACAACAGTAATGTTGATGAGTGAAATCTTTCTAATCCTTGCAAGATCAGATTTCTTTCCGTGACAGACCAAAAGAAAGTTTTGCTAGAAGAGCAAAATTTACATATGTACCTCCATGGTCGATCTGCAATCTCGTCAGATCCTCGACAAATGGGTGGTGTGGTGAAGAAAGCAAGACCCAAAGTCCACCCTTGTTGGCCTAGCTGCTCCTCCGACCGGTGATGCACAGGAAAAAGCCAAATTTCTAGAGGCTTGAGCTAGCAGTCAGAGTCAGCAGTCAGACCATTTCATAATGTAACATTAAAAACTGTTCTCGGAAAAGAAATGTTTTAGGTCTAAAATTTAAACCGAAATAGAATACATATTTTTTCATTCAAAGCACTTTAAATGATGCTCTAAATCTTAACCACAACAAAAATAAATCCGGATGTAGAATTAGATGTTATCTCAGTTTTGATAAAGCTTCAAATTTTAAGCATGAAATTGATTTCTTTGATTAGACAAACTTTTGTCTGTTTAAACCGGTGCATAAAGAAATTGAAACCGAAAATATAATCCTGTGTCGTCTCATCGAAAATAGACTCTAGATTGTTTTTTTCTTTTCAAAGTAACAACAATTATTGACACTGGCACCAACCGTTGAGAGGTTTTTTTTAACCTTTCAATTAAATGTGGTACAATGATTTACGACATTCTACCCAAGACTTTGCAAATTTATTGAAACAGATAGATGTATTATTCCTATTATTTTACAATGTTTTATTTTTCATTGATGGGGTTCCCAAAGACAATTAAAGGAAAATCCAGCATCAAAATGCAGTGATTGAAATGGCCAATATGCGACAGGCTTCCTGATTTTTCCGTCTACATCTATCTTTGTCGTAACCTTCCAACTTATTCTGCTATTTCTTATGTAATATCTTCCTAGACACAGTTATCCCTTTCTTATCCTTTGTGTCTTCTCTTGCTTAATCATCACCGTCATCATTATCATTACCATCGTTGTTGTTGTCATCATCATTAATTTTTTTCTTCTTCTTCCTCTCGACGTCCTCCTCTTCTTTTTTTTCCTTCTTCTACTGTTTCAACTTCTCCTTTAATAGGCCTACTATTTATTTTTTTTTTTCAGGATCCAGTAAACTTTACATGTAATGATTAATGCAAAGATTAGAACACACTTTTAAATGGATACAATGAATGTATGGGTTGAATGAAAAGTAGTTGTTTCTGACTAAGTTTATATAAATCAGATTGGGAGCAAAGTAAAAATTTAAAAGGCGCTATACAGCGAAAATCACAAGTATGTTTAGTATGAGCATGTAAAAATTGAGATAAAGCAATCAAAACTTGTATTAAATTCTTTTTAAAGTTTAAGTAAAACAAGAATATGAAAGAAACAACAACAACAACAACAACAAAAAAGAGCGTAAATACTGAAAAATAAAGATGGTTAACTTCTTACACCTCTACGCTCTGGTATTTAATTTTATAATGGGCACAAAGACGCATTTTTAATGTGATGAGTAGAACTAGAAAGCAAGATTTTCTGATGTTTTTTCATCGACAAATAAAATGAAAATTAAATTAATGATTCCATAAAATAAATCTACCCAATGACTCTTTCCTTATACCAATCCTAATGAGTTATTAATCCTAAGGCATAGGGCAATGGGTGCCATGATATTAACATTTCTATTTTCGTAAGTTTCCAGACATTAAATAATATTTTTTTAAAAAATGACACCATTGGCTGTGGGAAACAACGAAGCCTCGTTTTTAAAAGCTGCACCGGCATGGGTGTTTACACCCTGAGATCTGGGCCATGATTATAAACGTTGCTATGATAGCAACCAATGAAACCCCAGCTTTTGCTCATATGACTTAGGTGCTTTCCAACATGGCGTATAGCCGCTGCAACCGAATCATTTCCGACTTTACTTGTAACATAATATGACATAAAAAAGATATTGAACATTACATAGATGAACTAAGTAACTTTTTATATAGGCCATAGTTTTCTGTAAAGAAAGGGAAAATATACCTTTTGTTCCTATTGTTTTTTTTTTTTTTGCTTTTGGATCTAAAGAGTTATAGGCTAAAAGAAAAAGCCACGGGTGCCTTATATAAGAGTGATGTGCATAACATGTGTTTTACATTGAAAGAACGTTGGTTTCATGTGCTGATAGTTAAATGATATCTTATTCAGATATTCTTAATTTTATGCCTTATGCTTTATATTTCAAACTAAATTCAAATAATCGTAATTTTACATGTCATTTTTTTTTACATTTTATACTCTTCTCAATTATTTATTTCCCCCTCCCCCCCTTTTTTTTTTCACTTTTTTAAACGACTTATCTGCTCTCAGAGGAGCGATTTTCATATTTAATTAAAACTTGAACCTTAACTTCGAGAGATCATCATTTTTATTTTTTGTAAAAATATTGGAGTCTTTCAAAATCTTTTATTATTATTATTATTATTATTATTATTATTATTATTATTATTATTATTATTATTATTATTATTATTATTATTATTATTATTATTATTATTATTATTATTCAATTCTTCATGACAGATAAATAACTCATCAAGAAACATGTGAAGAACAATTGTCATACATAAACTAACCGTTAAAAACAACCTGTAATTAAATTCAGCCAATTCCAAAAAATTGTATCAATATGGAGGAAGTAATGGCTATGAACTGGAAATGTTACGACTGCAACATGACCTTTACAAATCCAAGTCTCCTACAGAAACACAAAGCCCGTTTCTGTATAGGAGGCATGGGTGATCCAGACCAGCTCATGCTTCGACGAGGTCTCAGGTCTGAACAACCACCACCGGAAAAATTTTCTACAGACGAAGTGAGTAATTTAAGACAATAATATTTTAATCGAAACTACTTAACTGTACAGTGACTTTTAACCTTGTAAGAAGTAAAGCTTAGACTAATCGATGTAATAAAGTTGCTCTGAATTTCTTTATAACTTGCTAAAGTGACATATGATTAAAAATATTAAATGGTATGAGGAAAAACAATTAATTACAACTGACTACATTGAAAGTTTATCAGTTTCATGATTACAAGACAACAATGCCTTGTTCAAATAATCTACAACATATCTTACTTAACGCACACAAAATACAGTTTTAAGTAACTTTGCACCGATTCTGCCTTAATACCCTCAAATCACATTGCTTGTCGTTTGCTCAACCCTTCCCCCCACCTCCACCCTAAAAAAATTCCTAGTAAAACATTCAATTTCAATATAGGCATGTAACATTTCTATCAGTAAATATTCAAGAGATATAAGTACATCAACGATTAGGGAGAAAATGGTAAAATTGCTGTTAAATAAAGCAAAACAAAACAATGCCATTTAGTGTATCTATGATTAAATAAACAATTAATCTTAATACTGGTAGTTTTCTTCTGGAGAAATAAATCAGACGCTTATAGTTGATTATGTATACTAGAAAAGCTATAAAAAAACATTTCAGCGATACTAATTAGCTATAATGCTATAATATACATGTAACAAATGATGCATATTTATGCATTCCTATCTAAAATGTTATTATTCTCTAAACACTAGATCACTCAGTGACACAAAAGGATTGAAATTTCACTCTGGCCGTTACACTTTCATCTTCCTTAAGTTTACCTAATTATTATTCAAGAATAGCAGTTAGATATTTACAAAAATTTACTGGATATATCTTTATCTCATTTCTGCCGCTCAGCCGGCAGGGCATTGAACTTGCAATAGAGATCTTGGATCGTGATCGTATAAGTTTTTTTAAATCAAAGTAGCGGATGTAAAATATTCAATGAAGAATACCTTCAGCACTATTTATCAAGCTGTCTATTGAGTGTCATTAATTAGTTGCATCTTCTCCCTTTAGCTATTTATTACGTATTAAATGTATCACTATTTCATAAAATGAACACTGTGAAGTTTGGGGAAAAAAGGCGTTTTAGAATGGGGGTTGAAGAATTATAATATTAATAAGCAATTTTAAGACTAAAAATAATGTATGAATCAATTGAAGAGTGAACACTGTTTCTTGTTCATCCCTTTTCATTTTTTTTTCTGCATATATACTTGCACCAATCCACTAAAATCCAATAAAATTATAAGGAAAGAAATAGAAGCAAAAAATTCACTCTCATTGTTTAAAGACACCCAGTTTATCATACCATGATAGTACATTCAAAATTGATTTTTATCTCTTATAGTATATTTCTTTATCTATCTGCCTGTCATCTGCAAATTGTTTGATATAATAATGTTGAACTTATTTTTACACTTTGGTTTTAGGATTCTCAAATTTCAGTACATTCTTCTTCATCCTTACCCCTCCCCTTCTCTCTACGTCTTTCTACCTCTATCTAGTCTCATTTCTCTCTCTCTCTCTCTCTCTCTCTCTCTCTCTCTCTCTCTCTCTCTCTCTCTCTCTCTCTCTCTATCTATCTATCTCTATCTATCTATCTATCTATCTATCTATCTATCTCTCTTTTTTTCCTCTCACAGTTTTTCTAAACTTTCTTTCAACGTGCATATCTTCTTTTTTTACCTTAAAGTATATTAATTTGTAATTGAATAATTCTACATAAGTTCAAACTTAAACAATAATGGATTGAATGAGTAAAACTGCAAAGATAAAAGTTCCACAGTTTTCTTTGCCACTCTCGATGGAATATTAATCATTTATGTAAATAAGGCATAAATCTGAAATACTTAAAGATAAATATAATCGCGATCATTTTGTGCTTCTTTCCGATTCATGTAGTTGTTTGAATGATTACACTCTCGTAACTTGAAAAATCAAGTTTTTCATTTGAATGAAAATAGCTTTGTGAAAATTTGAGACTGACGTAAAAAGAGATGTGAGTTGATATATTTTTGATTGTTGAGTATTTTATATGGGATCTTATGTTTTGTACCCTTTCAAATACATTACGCTGGTTTTTATAGAAAAAAATATTTAAAATAAAATGATAAGGGAAGGAGGGGGAGAGAGGTAGAAAGTGAGATAGATAAAAAGATAGATAGATAAATAGAGAGAGAGAGAGAGAGAGAGAGAGAGAGAGAGAGAGAGAGAGAGAGAGAGAGAGAGAGAGAGAGAGAGAGAGAGAGAGAGAGAGAGAGAGAGAGAGAGAGAGAGAGCGAACGAGTTGGGGGGATTCGTTGGTAGAAAATAAAGAAAACAAATGATTATGAATTCGAAACGGAAGTTCGGGAGAACATTTGGAAGCAATAAGAAAAAGTCAAAATGAAAATCTAGTGTTTAGATTCCTATCCATACGAGGAGACATCAAAGATACACACCCTTTTCTTTTAAGCTTTCTCAATACCCCTTTCTTTTATTTTGAACTTTTTTCAAACCCTCTTTCCTTTTCATTTTATTGAAATGAATGACGCCGCTCGGTTAATTTAAGCTCAATGCCTTTTTGTACCAGTAAATATAGATTTATTGATAATTTCTGTATAATCAACGATTTATTTCTGTTTAATAGCTGCGCCATTCCCGTCCCCAATAAGCAACCTCGAAAGTAAACTACTTTTTGGCTGGGCGGATAGCTTGAGCCACAGAAAGAGAAATAGATAGAATGCTAGATAGAATCTCATACACAGGCGCCCAACGCACAGCAAGTCATCTGAAGAGAGCACAGAAAGAGCACTCGAAACATGCATGTTATGATAATATGTTAATAAAGCTTTATGATATCTTATATATCCTTTAGCCGAGTACTATACCCATCGGTACAAATTTGATGGGAAAGATGTGGCTAGATAGATAACGAAATAGATAGCTAGATAGATGATTATATAGATTGAGAGAGAGGTAGAGAGAGAGGAAAGATGTGGCTAGATAGATAACGAAATAGATAGCTAGATAGATGATTATATAGATTGAGAGAGAGGTAGAGAGAGAGGAAAGATGTGGCTAGATAGATAACGAAATAGATAGCTAGATAGATGATTAGATAGATTGAGAGAGAGGTAGAGAGAGAGGAAAGATGTGGCTAGATAGATAACGAAATAGATAGCTAGATAGATGATTAGATAGATTGAGAGAGAGGTAGAGAGAGAGGAAAGATGTGGCTAGATAGATAACGAAATAGATAGCTAGATAGATGATTATATAGATTGAGAGAGAGGTAGAGAGAGAGAGGAAAGATGTGGCTAGATAGATAACGAAATAGATAGCTAGATAGATGATTATATAGATTGAGAGAGAGGTAGAGAGAGAGAGGAAAGATGTGGCTAGATAGATAACGAAATAGATAGCTAGATAGATGATTATATAGATTGAGAGAGAGGTAGAGAGAGAGGAAAGATGTGTCTAGATAGATAACGAAATAGATAGCTAGATAGATGATTATATAGATTGAGAGAGAGGTAGAGAGAGAGAGGAAAGATGTGGCTAGATAGATAACGAAATAGATAGCTAGATAGATGATTATATAGATTGAGAGAGAGGTAGAGAGAGAGGAAAGATGTGGCTAGATAGATAACGAAATAGATAGCTAGATAGATGATTAGATAGATTGAGAGAGGGGTAGAGAGAGAGGACGGAGAAGGCATCGTTATTTTCAAATGTAATTTAAAATTGTGTGCAAATTTATTCCCTTGGACTATTAATGAAATTTCATTTGGAGAGCACGCATATTATTATTACACCATTGAGTTTAAATTTTAAGCTAAGTTTTTTTTTCTCCTTTTCTTTCCTTACTTGTTTTGAAGTTAACAAAATTTACGAAAGGCTTGTTACCAAATTTCATTGAAATGAAGAAAGAATGTCACATAAATCAGATAGGACGGTTTTGTTATACATAAGATTCACTGATCGAACGTTTGATGATTGATTTTGCTGAACTCCCTCCGACATATATAGAATAAAAGCTGTAGTACCCAATAGCCCCCTGCCCTTTGTAAAATGATAAGCGAAATTTGATCAGTAAAGAAGAATCCGGCCGGTACCTGTCATGGATCCTTTGTGGGCTGCCTAGCGCCAGGCCTCCTTCGGTGCTATTCAAGTCGACAGCCCAACCATAGCCTGTTGAGGAAGGAACTTTTCGAGAGGCGTCAATTCTTAAGTAAACAGATTTTTATTGACTTCTTTGTTGATCCAGATTGCTTTCTTTGAAAACTCAAACAAAACCGTTTTTTCCCCTCCTTTTGTGCGCTTAGCCATGCTGGGCTTATTGGATCGAAGCGTCTTCAATATGAAAAGAACGAACCAGTTATGGTTCAATCGTATGGGAGGGTAAGGGAATTTCCCCTTTGTTCTGTATTATGATAAATAATCCTGCGGCGAAAAAAAAACGGAACAGAAATGCGCGTACCATTCATCTAATTTTGTTTACCTGTATCCCTTAGAAACCGCTTTAGATGACAGATTCTTTTTTTTTTCCCTGTCGCGAGAAAGAGCGAGACCCGCGAGAAATTTCTTTGCGTAGCACTGTTTATTTAAAATTCATCTCTTGAGCCACGCTTTGCTAGAAGGCGCATCGCTGAAATCTTTATAAGATTTTGCTTATATGGTTTTGAAGGTATTCAGTATTGGATACATTACTATCATCTGCGACATGGACGTTTAGGAGGACGTTTTCTTGGCCTTGGACCCGAATAAGCATACCTTTAGTGGACAAAGTGTGATTACCTCACAGTATAAACGCCAGAGTTGGTTTCAGTACTTATCAGTGAACAAATTTTATAACTGACAGTGCCAGGACAATATCAGTGCAACACTTATCTTAGGACTCCAGTAGTGACGACAACAGTGAGGCATAAGGCATATTAGTACGGTTGCTTCTTCGTTCTTTATCTACGACAAAAGCGAATCAAAGCAACGCTGTAGATTTCTCTCAAGCTACTGGGGCCCTCAGCAGCCCACAAGCTTCTCTTACATGATCAAACTTCTGTGGATATAAATTCCTTGTATCTAGGTGTGACTGGTGTGTACACGAAGAGGAACAAGATGACAGGAGACGGGGGGTCCCGAACAATCAAGATGATAGCCAAAAATTGTGCACCAGTTGACCGCATGAAAGTACCTCTGCTTCCAGACGTAGATTCTAGTTCGAACAGAGCAATTTACCATAGTTTTAACCAATTTGTACGGCCCACCATTGATGATTTTCAACTGAAACCTAATCCCGTATCCAGTCGTATATGTAAGGCAAAAATCTGTTTCAATCGCACCAAAAGTCGGAAATGTTTTGCTGCCAACTTGAAGGATCTGATATTTTCCAACAACTCAAACTGAAATGTTTTCAGAACCAACAAACAAAAAACATATCTACTGATGGCAATTTAAAGCATACAAGTTCACCACTGGAAGAAGGAAATGAAACGACGCTGTTTCAGTTTGAAATTATTATCTGAAAGAAAGTTAAAAGGAAGAATTGCTAAACGACAAAAAATGTTTGAAAATATGTGGACATCGTTCCAGATCACCAAAATTATCTATTCAAATGGGCAAAAAATAATGCAAGTTATCATCTGATTGAAGAAGCCATTCATGTCAAAGATCATAGAAATAAAATTCAAGATTTTATAAAAGATGCAACTAGACAGAATAAAAATTTAAGCAGGATCGTCGTAATTGATAATTGTTCAACATGCCTGTAGAAGACACAGTGGCAGATTTGAGAAGGTTGAAAGCTCAACGAAGCCGCGAGAGAGAGCTGCGCGACTTGGAAGAGCGGAAGTTACTGGACGAACTTCAAGACACTAATCGCAGGCTCCGAGGTTCGCCGCGCGCAAGGGACAACCGGAAGAGGCTTCAACTCTCCAAAGATGAAACTGTGCGAGAAATGCAAATCCAGGTGAGTTGACAAGATAAAGGAAAATGAATAGTTACGCGTTCATAATATAAAATACTGGACAAAAGACACTATGCTAAAAAACGAATAAACATTAAAATCCAATTTTAATGGTTTCTTTAACTGATTTGAATAAACCGTCTTTTGAGTCTTTAAAGTTCACTAAAGTCCAAAGTGTAAACGCTCGATCGTAATGCGCTAAATTTGCATACCGGTAAATTGCTATAGCAAGCATACCCCTTTGCATAACTTTCAAGCCTTATTAAAAGATTAATCAAGGAAAAGGCAAATTTTTGATGTATGGAGAAAGTTGTTCACGTCCCTGTTTGTCTGTTTTAGTTTGTTAAAAATGAGACTCGTTTGTGTGGTTTTTTTTCAGTATGAACGTCACAGAGAGAGGAACATGGCGGGAGGTGGGAGACGTGACTATAGAAGGAAGGTTGGTCACTAGATCTAGTTCAAGACTTGAGAAACATATAGAGTTCAGCTCAAATCACTCATAGATCTTCTCGCTCTAATCGAACCGCAGTTTTCGGGACAAGCCACTCCATAAATACCATGCTGCAATCTATCGAAAAACATGCACGTTTTGGATTTCGGGTGATACTTCATCGGAACATTCCAAAGTATTTATTGCGACACAAAAATTCATCCTATGGCGAAAAATTGTTTAGGAAATCGTTTGTATAAATATCCGGATACAATCGATGGATACTTCTATAGCATGGCTTAATTATATTTTGACTCTGAATATACTGCTGCTTTATTTTGTCCGAGTAACCGTGACTTCTCGCCTCCAATTTTATGTTTGCTATGGACAATGCTGTGAAAATTGCCCGGAATATGGATGTCGTGATAAATAATGTGCGAGAAACTTTTCCCCTCAACTTTTGACTCCTTTGAAGTGATTTATTGCATTCGCCTGGGTTTATCATCGATTGTTCATTGGTCATACGCATGATATACAAGCGAGACGTTATATATTTCTCCTCTAAATCCCTTTGTAAACGTTAAAAATGTAAAACAATTTGAGAAAGCCAGAACTTCGACAAGTCAGAAATCTCTTGGAGCCCTTTCCTCACCCCCTTTCCCGCCCTTCCTCGAATTTCACCTGAGCAGTCAACAATTAGCGTTCTGTAGTTATTCACGACTGATCTGTTTGCTGGATCCGCCCGCTAGCACACTTAAGCCAAGTCATTTCGATTAGGAGTAGATTTAAGATCAAGCGAACTAGGCTTGCGTTGGCAACCCTTGTTCTCTTTAAAGTGGTTTCCCTATCCTAAACGCGGTACCTCACGCCTTCGGAGGCACTCTCGCACTTCAGTGGTTTAAATGACAGTTGAAAGCAAACAGCTATAAACGAGAACACTTCAGTTAAACTCTAGTCAAGCTTCAGCAAACATTTCATTTGGAAATATAAAAAAGCTGCTTTGGGTGTGCTTCAAGATTAAAAAAACATAAGTCACCTTTGTAGTGAAAAAAAAAAAACGGCTAAGATACGTGTTCAAACTCACGAATAGGGATCTTCGAAACAGCAATGCATAACGTGTTCGATCAAAAATGAGAAAGAATGGATGGGACATAGTGTTTGCTCAAAAGTTTATTGAATTTCCATTGCGAGGTTCTAAAACTGAAAATAAAGCGACGAAAAGTTAGTTTTCATATTGACTTGAACTGCCATCAAATTAAATGGGAAATAAGTAAAGTAGCCATAAACAATGAAAAAAGAGGGGTTTAAAACAACGCCTACAGATCTGAAATCTTGCGATTACTATTATTCATTTTTTAACCGTCTCTTGGACTTTTATGTTGATTTGCTAATCTTGAATTTTTTTATACTTTGAAATATTTAAACTTTAGAAATTTAGTTGTAAGCACAGGACTGGTAATTGTTTTGATAATTGCAAGTTAGATATTTAAATTTCTCAAAGGCGTCATAAAATTGTTCCACGCGGGCTAAAAAAGTGGCACCAAATACAGCCTTCGTGGAACAGCCCAATTATATAAGTTCTAAAGCCCCAGCTTTATCCGTATGATATTCATCCGGTTAATGACATCTACTGAAATCAACAAACAGTGAACGCGTCTGTGCAATGAGCGTGTCGACAGTAGCGTGTCAAAACACTCGACCAATTCAACGGTCACGAACGTTCACTCTTGTCTCAATTCTTCACAAAAGCTTTAAGAACAGATCAACACAATCTAAGACCAGGCCTAGATATCCATTTTTAGCGACATGGCATTGTGAGATACATGTTTACTGCTGAGTTTTGATAAATGGGTTTATTGAACGAAAGGTTTAAAAACTAACTTTTAGGCTTTTATTTTTTTTTCTACGAGGTGGTCACAATTCGTGATTGAGATGTACTATTAACTCTTTTATACCAAAGCTGTAGGAAAGCATTAAATGATCTGTATTCTGTTTACCAACCCTTCGGTTGTTCAAGAGATTAACGACTTTTTTACGTGAATGTGTCCGTTTCTCCCTTTTTGACATTTCGTTAATATAACCTCGGAGAAAGCAAAGCATGCCATAATTTTTTTTTTTTTTTTTGTATTGAATTCAAAGGTAGATCAAAGCGATAGTCCATGCATTATTTTTTGCCGACACGGTTGCTAGGTTTTTTTTTTAAATCAAGATCAAGTCTCTGCGCAAAACTATGCTCTTCGCGTCCTACAAAAGAGGCGACCACACATGCGCTTCAGTCACCAAAACCAATTTACTTTTTGTTCGATGTTGCGATCGTAACATAAGCGTGACTTATCTTTATCCAATAGAATTATGTTTGCTGCCTTGCTGATATATTTGTGAAACAATTGGCTCTTGTGTTAGTTGATCAGCACTTTTGAGCAATCTTTCGTGGTTGTATAGAAATCATAAAGATATTGGATTTATAGCAAAAGATTTTCCCCTCTTCCTGCTCTGTTGTCTTATGTATGAATTGACAGACTTTATGAAGTATGTAAGCTCCTGAATCATTTCTAAAAAGAAAACCAGCATAACTCTTGGACAAGAATGATTCCAAACCAATGTGTGGAAAATCGAGAAATGTTGGATCATGTATGTGAAAAAACATATGAATAAACATGTTCTAAAGATTGACGCAAATGGCAATGCCACGACCTTTTCTTCTCCCTCAAAGTCCCATATGATAAACGGTAGTAAGCATTGATTTCTGATTGATTTCCTCATTTCCTCTCTCAAGCTATGTCCAAACAAGCAGCGAAATGTATTGTGCTTTGTTCAAATATATCATGGCCAGTAACTATCACCTGCATTCTCTGTCTCCCTCTTTTCTGTCTCTCTCTCTCTCTCTCCCAACCTTTCTCTCTCTCTATCTCTATCTCTCTCTCAACCTCTCTTTCTCTCCCTTAATGTCACTTAATCTCTCTGTCTGTGTCTGTCTGTCTGTCTGTCTGTCTGTCTGTCTGTCTGTCTCTCTCTCTCTCTCTCTCTCTCTCTCTCTCTCTCTCTCTCTCTCTCTCTCTCTCTCTCTCTCTCTCTTTCTCTCTGTGTCTATCCTTATACCCTCTACTGTTACACAAACCAACACAATCACAACGGCAGTAGTAGTAGCAGCAGCAACAGCAACCAGGAATATTATTATTAACATAATAATAATAATGATAATAATAATAATAATAATAATAATAATAATAACAACAACAACAACAACAACAACAACAACAACAACAACAACAACAACGTTAATATAAATAAAAACAATGACGATGATAGAGATAATAATAATAGCAATTACTATGAATAGTTTTAAAATTTTTATCCTGCTTTTATTCCTGCATTCAACTGTTTGGCTCACATTTCTCTCTCTTTGAAATCGAAAGAATCTCTTCGACAAACACCAGAAATGTGCACACAAAGTTTTAATCTATGGCCATAGCGTAACAGGCTGTGTGAGGTCATAGAATAAATGAGAAGAAGGTGATTGTTGTGTGTAAGTGTTGTTTTTTGTTTTGTTTTGTTTTTGTTTTTTATTGTTTTATTATTTTCCTCTGTGTGTGTGTGTGTGGGGGGGGGGAGGGTAGAAGAGGTACGGCGAGAGATCATTTTGCTTTAATCTTATCTTTCGATTGACGAAACTGCGCGTACGGCATTCATATTAATTAAACCCTTGCAGGATTATTTATGATGAAACGATAAGCAAAACTCTAAAATCTCTGGTAAAGAAGTTATGAAGATTTATGATATACACACTGTTTTTAAAAAAAACCACCTTCAGCTTTCATATTTAGAAGCAACAACAAACATAACAGTCGTAATTTTTCCAAAATTCTTTTCCAGCTCTCTTGCAGTCTCAAACGCTGACATCAAAAGCTGAAACGGCGTTGTGTGAAGCAAAGACTTGAATATAAAAAAAAAATCAAACAACCAAAGCAAGTCAGGAGATTAAGGAGACAGGGGCATCGTTTAGGGGAAATTTTTTATCCTCTAGACAGCAATTAAGACTTTTTCAAAGGCGGGAGATTAAAGAAAAAGTAATGATGTTTAGGGCATTTTAATACCTTGAACAGCAGTTAATATTTTTGTAAGCTTAGTAGTAGTAGTAGTAGTAGTAGTAGTAGTAGTAGTAGTAGTAGTAGTAGTAGTAGTAGTAGTAGTAGTAGTAGTAGTAGTAGTAGTAGTAGTAGTAGTAACAATAATAATAATAGTGATAATAATAATAATAATAATAATAATAATAATAATAATAATAATAATAATAATAATAATAATAATAATAATAATAATAATAATAATAATGATAATAATGATTATAATAATAATAATAATAATAATAATAATAATAATAATAATAATAATAATAATAATAATAATAATAATAATAATGATGATGATGATGATGATGATGATGATGATGATGATGATGATAATAATAACAATAATATTAATAATAATTATAATAATAATAATTAATGTGAATAATTTCAAGCTTGTTATTTTGCTTTTGTTCCTACGATCAAATATTTGACCCGCATTACTCTTTCACTGAAAGCGAAAGAATCTATACCATTAACACCAGTAGTGCGCATATAATGCTCTAATATATGGTCGTGACATATCAGGCTAAGTGGGGTGCAGTGCTAGAATAAATGAGGACAAGCTGTTAAAGGTGTGTGTGTGTGTGTGGGGGGGGGGAATATCGTTTTGCTCAAACAGACTACTCAGACTAATTTTATTCTTGCGGGATTATTTATGATGAAACTATAATGAAAATTGTAAATTCTCTGACAGAACAGCTTTGAAGTTTTATGATATCCGCGCGTCTGTTAAACAAAACACCTTAATCTTTAGTTTGTAGTAGCAAAAACTAAACAGCAGCTGTAAATTTTTCAAATTTCCTCTTCAGCTGCCTTGTAGTTTTAATAGCCAACGTCAAAAGCAGAAACGGCGCTGTGAGTGGCAAAGAATTGATTTTAAAAATCCAAACAGCATACGCAAGTCAGAAGTTTAAGGAGACGGGATCATTGCTCAGGGGCAATTTTTTTTATACTTTGAACAGCAGTTAATCCATTGGGCGGAAACTTGTAGATTTAACACGGATTTGCATGCCGATTTTGTTCATTTCCTTCAACAGGTTTATCTTATATTTACAATCATAATTGAATGGAAACTTAGGAGAAGTAATTATTTTTGGAAAAGGAGATGGGAAAAGAACTAGAGAGGAGGGGTGATATCGGAAGGTAGAGAGTGTGTGAGAAAGAGGGAGAGAGAGAGAGAGAGAGAGAGAGAGAGAGAGAGAGAGAGAGAGAGAGAGAGAGAGAGAGAGAGAGAGAGAGAGAGAGAGAGAGAGAAGGCAGCCATAAAGCGAAGGGTCATAACAATTCAGAACCCAAAAAGTTTCTGATTTTTGGTGGCCCTGTATAATAAAGCTGTAGATCCTTCGAACCAGTTTTATTAGGACTACCTGTAAAGATCAAGCACAAAGCCTTGCAAAGCAAATTTCCGCACCCAGAAGCCAGAATTAATATTGACCCTTTTCTTCTGTTTGCATTGAAAAATAGTACGCTCCTCATTCCTTACAATTATATGACTAGCTTAGAAATACAACGAGAGACATTGCCACTAAAAATATTTTTAATAAAATTACAAAGAAGAAATATTAATCATCAAGGAGACTATATGTAAGGAGTTTTTTGGATTCCTAGATCGTGTATATGTATGGTGTAAGAGCGACAGTTTTCTTCTGTCGCTAGCTATGTAGGACGAGTTTTCATCACTTTTGTTCTTTTAGTATCAGTGGTTTACATGGTAATTGTTGATTTGCTATTTTTTGGACTTTATGATACGAAGAATCAAGCATTTAGAGTAGATGTCGACTAAGAGAAAGGAATAGAGAACGCTAAATAGCTTAGTGCTACATTGGATTTTTCAAACTACAAATGGCATTTTCGATGAATAGATATCTGCTGGCAAATAGAGAATACGTATTCCATAGTTAGCTACTAGGAAAAAATATACCGATAATGAACAATTCGCTTACATCACCTCACATCCACTTTCGGCTTTATCTCAAAATGTGTGACAAAAGCTTCTGATTTTTCCTGGCTCTGTATAAAAATGGCTTAAACATATCCTTTCAAATTTTTGTTAATAATGGAAGAATTTATGCAACCTCGTATTTGCTTTCATAATCATGACACTCTTATTAGGATGAAAATGTTAACATGTCCATAAAATTACCTAACTTGTGGAGTATTACCTTGGAAAATCCTCAAAACTCATGATTTTGACTTTTTAGAACGAGTTTTAAAATTACATATTTATTTTTTCGAGTTCCCCAAGCCTCCATCTCTCTCTCTCTCTCTCTCTCTCTCTCTCTCTCTCTCTCTCTCTCTCTCTCTCTCTCTCTCTCTCTCTCTCTCTCTCTCTCTCTCTCTCTCTCTCTCTCTTTCTTTTTATTTCTCTGAGACAACCTTTTATTGGCTTCTATCTTAAACTCTTAATCTTTAATTACCATTAAATAGATTTTTTATTTGCCTTCCTAACAAACCCTATTGGTATGATAAAATAGAACACAAGAATCTAGCTCTGTTTAAAGGAATGGATATAAAGCTATTGTTTAAAATGTTGCATAGAAAAAGGAAGAAGTAGTAATGATATCACTTCTCTTTTATAAAATTCTAGTCATTAGTTCTACCCAGATTATCGTTATATCGTCCGTGTAGAGCAGGATTGTGTACAGATTATAGAAAAGTCACAACGAACGAGCAGATACTCGCTTTTGTTGGGTCTTGAGTTCCAAGTAAAATCAACGGTTTAATGTAACAGTTTCAATGGATTAAAGGTGCTGAAGGTGCTATTGTCTTCAGGTATTTAGATTAAGAATTGGAATTACACCATCTCTAATCTAAATCACAACATCTGAGTCTCACACCAAAGCTTCATCTCAATATAAATCAGGACATGGTGATTCCTGTGTTAATTGATGCTCTGTGCATAGTGTGTCACTGATCCACCAGCGACTACAATAAAGATTAAAAGATCTTAAGATTTCAAGAGCTCAGTTACATCTATATTTAAAGTTTATGATTAATTTTTTTTCTTTTGCAAGCTGAATGTACACCTTTTATATATCTTTATTTGTTATTGGAAACTTTGTTAAAAAAACGCAACTTCTGTTGTTTCTTTTGTAGCCACAACTGCCCCGATACAACCCGAGCAATGACCCAAAGGTGAAGCAGTTGGCAGAAAGCCATGGGCGAAATATGGAGAACTACCACAGCAAGAACAGAGACTTAGAGAGACAAAGAGAGGGTAAGAAACATTTTTTTTTTGGTTTCAGTTTCTGTTCAATGATCAGACCAAAAGCACTGTAGTTGCAACTTCATATCGAAATATTGTAGTAGAACGTAAAATAAAGAGAAGGTTAAGAAATAGAAAATATCACCAATACTAATAAAAGGAATGCGTTGATAAATTTTATAGTTCATTTTAATTTCCAGGATAAAAATTATCAATAATCAACATATTTGAAATAGTAGATTCAAACGATGCTTTTTATACTTTCAACTGATACAAAAATGATAAGACCATCTATTTAATTTGATGAAGTCCTATGGTGTGCTTTGTTGATATTTCCGACATCGCGTACAAAATAGCTTCCTCTTCATTCTTATGCTTGCCCAACTCCTTCACCTTTTTTTTTTATTTATAGTTTTCTTGAATTTGATAATACTTTGTAGTAAGTGTGTTATGATACAGAACCGTAAATACTTTTTCTCGTTTTGCCAAATAGCCACCTTTCAATTAACCGTAAAACCTTCTTGACTGGTTTTCAGAAATCCGGCGAAGGCTGGAAGGCCTCGGGCGTCGTCCGATAAAGGAAGATGACTCAATGAACGCTTTGCTTCAAGAGCTGAAAGACCAGGAGGCGCGAAACCAGAGGATGTTGGAAGAGCTTAGGAGGATCCTTGCCAGTCAAAACATGTAGGTTTCCACTATCTATTGTAGATAGACATGGCGTCACGTTACATCCGGGTATTTTATCTCGATAAGCGCTTACACCGAGTATCGTTTAAATGTAAAGCCAAGATTTAAATGAGCAATGAAAAGATTTTGAACATGGCTCTCCTAGGCGCAAAATTCTATTCTATAGCAAGGTCAGTCAGAAAAGATACACCAATATGCCTAAATAAGAGAAAAAATACTCCTACTGCATATGTCCCGTTGCTTGTTCTATAATTCGTATAGCCAAAACGCGTAATAGCTTTATTTGCCTTGTATGCGACGTGATAATTTTCTGGTGTTTTCTTTCTCACTCCTTAATTGAATTGTATCTTCTATTCTTAAATGCTTCCCGCTTTGTCTTTCAGACCTATGCCACAAATGCCTCAACAAGAGCCTAAGACCAGTCGTTACGTCTATCCCATCTACTATGGAAATTCTCTGGTAGCAGAAATCATAGCAGTCCGTCAAGCCTATATCCAAAATGGTGGCAACGATCCTGATATTCTTCAACAACTCGCGCAAATGCAAGCTGAGGCACAAGCCATAGACGACTCACTACGCAACAGACCGGCAATAAAGATCAAAGGTAATAAAAAAAAATATGACAATTGTTTCAATTTCGTTTACTTTCTTTTGTCATAGGTATCGCTTTGCAGCAGCGGTGAAACTCCTCAGTTATTGTTTGATTTTATTTAATTGAGTTTTTGCATACTCGATATCAAATGTTTTGCCCTTCGGTATTTTGGATACCAATCTACCAGTTTATGAACGTTCCCAAAAGCAAATTACTGATTTTTAAGAATGTGCACCCTATTAATTTACTTTCTTCATGTGTATGGTTAAATTTTGTTTTGAACGTTTTTCTTTCCAAACAAATTGTATCAAATTTCAGAAGACAGTGGCAAAAAAAGGAAGGAAAAAAAATTAACAATATAAGCAACAGACCTAACTCAGTCTTTTCCTTTGATGGCTTTCAAGACAGACAAAAGAGATGAAAACGGATGGACTGGTATGCCTAATGTTATATTCCTTTCTCTTCCTTCTTGCTCCTTTTCACAGCAGGAAAAGCTCAGCCAGACAACTCGAACCTGTTTGCCCTGGAACTGGAGAACGAGCGACTACAGCGTCAGCTCTTGCTGCTCCAGGAACAGAACATCCAAGCGAGACATCGGCGCAAAGACGACAGAGAAGGTAGGAGGAGGGTCCTCAGAGCCCGCGCTTTCTCTCTGCACGGTGAACCGTTTCAGCCGTGGTTGTACCACCAGCCGAAACGCAGAGCCATCACAAACTACACGCAGCTCAAGCCTCTGGATGTGAACTTGGATCCACCGGCTCCCAGGGCGCGAGTGCCTGAGCATTGGGCACTGGAGCGCACAGACATCACCGCCATTGATCCGTTCAAGGAGAAAATCGATAGCGATTTACAGAACAAATTTGGTTACGACTTTGGCGGCAGCAGACTCAGTTTCACCAGGCATCAGATGCCTGAAGATTTACGAGGGACTAGCAGGAATCGGTCCCACGAGGGAGTTAGAACCCTCGTCCCCGAGTATGAGAAAGATAGGTCTCTAGAGGGAGTTCCTTCCCTTGTTCCCGGACCAGCCGATGGTGCGGTCGCCACTGGTCTGGTGGAGAAATATGAAGACGATAATAACAACAATTTGCCCCGATTAGATCTCAAGCCTCTGACCGAATCAGATCCTAAAACCGCTTCCCGACAGCCACAGAATAAGGTGAAAGGAAAACAAGCAAAGCAGAAACCTATAGCTTTAAACCTTGGTGGGCGTGGTCCTGCAACAGGTCCTCCCAACCCTACCGCTGGGCACACTTCCGGTCCCTCTAAGGCCAATCCTAACTACAATAAGGCCACACAATTTGAAGACGATTTCTTTGCAAACACGTCCCGTACCGAGCCAAGGGGTGATAATATTATGGCAAACTCGCGTTACTTGCTAGATCCCTCAATGCTTTCGAGTTATAAACCAGTAGATGAAATAAACGGGGGTTATCCTAAAACTGACATGAGGCAGGCAGCTAATGCCCACCCTGTAGTCGACAGTGGGCCTGGCTCTAACGTGCAGCGCCCCCTTCCTCTTCCAAGACCTACAGCATTGGTAGCAGGTGCTACTACCTGAATTTAAAAAGTCTTCAATGTTGATGCTTCTTCTTGCGCATATGCTTCTTTCCCCTCCTCTCCCGTTTTTTTTTTCTTTTTTTCCGCCAAGCCTTTGTATCTTCTTTAATTCTAAGTATTATCAGCAAGTTGTGTCTAGACGCCGCATACAATTTTGAAAATGTTGGACTTACACCACAGCAAAAGTTCTAAAATAGGTTGCTTACACGTTGTATATCCTCCGCTACTGAAACTAATGGATGCAATATCAAGTATTGAAAACTATTTCTAATTTTGTATCTCACTGCTCTATATCTATCTCTATATCTATCAGATCAGGCTATCACATTATGCATAAGGTATAACTTTGAACAACGGAATCCTGGGAAAAAGAAAAAGTGAATTTTTATGGAGTGTTTATGAATTAGAAAACTACCTCTGATTTATAAATAACTTTAAAACAGAAGATGTGATGTCAGATTAACTGCGCTCTATTAAGAAAAGTTCTTACAGCAGCCAAGACGGAAGAAGAAAAAAAAAGGAAAAAGTAGATTCCATTGCACCGAGAGCGAACACTTGTATATTGACATCAACTTTGCAAAAAGCAAATATCAACACCAATATACAAAAGGAAAGAAAAGAAAAAAGCAAAAATTTCCTTTAAAAAAAATGAAGGAAATAAAATATTGATGAAATAACTTCAATAATCGCCAGGCACACCAAATTGATAAGTAATGTTTATAAATAACTACACTTGATTAGCCATTTTTCAGTGCGTACTTGTTTCTGAATAACCACTCTTACGTTTAGTAAACTGCCGGCTTGTAGATATGCTAGTATTGCAACAAGGAACCTAGAATGGTTATTTAACGCTGTCTCCTATTCTGCCTTTTCGCAGGTCGACACCGCGAAAAAGGCATCGGAGAAATGAACCGCGAAAACCTAGCAGAGAGAGCCCGTGGTGTAAATACAGAGGAAAACCACAGGCATGGTTCAGAGACAGACGTATGCCAAATTTGCAAAGAATATGTTTCCCACTGGCCTTTGATAAATCCCGAAGAAGAAATTATAGAATTGCGAAAAGCAGGCCAATAATAATAGTCTCTCTTACCGTGACCATTGTCATAAAAAGAATGAGTGGGCTCGGCAAGCCTAAGGCCACTTTTTTATTTCACTTTAATGTCACTATTTGTAACCAGGTGCAAAACAGCGATGTGATCAATATAAGTCATCGCCTCATAAACATTTCTTTTTAAACCATTTTAGTCATAATGCCATGCTAAAGGTTTTTTAAAATTATTTTTTTACAATCTCATTATTGGCGCAAAAAAATCAAAATACAATAAACCTATCATTCTAGTCTTTTCATTCAATGTTTTCGGGGTCAGCTTTTCATAATCACAAAATGATATTTAAGATAAAAAAAAATTACGTTATTCACTTATCACTGTGTCTAATACCTTTAAACGGGATTATTTTATTTTGATTTTATGAGCAAAATTTGAACAAAAAGTATGCAGGTCTTACAAGCTAGATCCTGATCTATAAATGGGTAGGCTAGATCCTGATCTATAAATGGGTAGGCTAGATCCTGATCTATAAATGGGTAGGCTAGGTCCTGATCTATAAATGGGTAGGCTAGATCCTGATCTATAAATGGGTAGGCTAGGTCCTGATCTATTAATGGGTAGGATAGATCCTGATCTATAAATGGGTAGGCTAGGTCCTGATCTATTAATGGGTAGGATAGATCCTGATCTATAAATGGGTAGGCTAGGTCCTTATCTATAAATGGGTAGGCTAGATCCTGATCTATAAATGGGTAGGCTAGGTCCTGATCTATAAATGGGTAGGCTAGATCCTGATCTATAAATGGGTAGGCTAGAGGGAAACTTTTCAATGCTTTAAACTTACCACTAATTGGAGTTTAGTTACATAAAATGCTGGTGCTTAGGACTGAGGGGTGTGCAAAAATCCTAAAATAAAGTAAGTCACTTATCTGGTGGATTTTAGAAGAGAAATGAATATTATGTGATGTAGACTTACAGCACATCAACTTAATTTTCCAAATATCATTTTGAATTTCATCCAAATTTACACACATATTTTGTTGGGTCTCATTTTGAAAACTTATGGATTAATCTACTGATCCTAATACATAATAAGCATATGGTAATAATGTAAAAATCTCATTTTGGTTTTCTGCTAAAGATTTAAGAGCAAAGTGGTTGCTTTACTGCTACTCTGTTATAAAAGAAAAAACTGTTTTATGTAAGTCTACGATCACAATCGGTGTTCATTTCATTTGTAATGTTTATTGGTGCAAATATCCCAGATGCTATGCAATTCGAATTAGGCTGAAACTTACATTATCTATACATTTGCTATTTCCTCTCCTTGCTTTATTTAGTGTATCCTTTTCATATCTGTAATCCAAGTTACGTTCAGGAGTTATCACTATTTTATAAAAGCCACACCAGGATTTGATATATACACATTTATAATTGAATAAAATGTTACCCATTTATTGAAACATAATGGTGCTTATATAACAGTAATGGAATCGTTTATTTTCGTCATATACACCTTTTGGTGTTGAGAATATATCAGATCGCAAATGTTTTTTTTTCCTCTTCTTCCTTTATATCTTGCTTAAAGCAAACCTATCTTAACGTTGAAGACGGAATAAATCAATGTAATAACGCACCGGCTTCGTTGTTCTTGTGTTTTATATTTTTTTTCTTAGCAGTAGAAACCACTTTGCTCAAAATCTTATAGCCATGCTTATGAAGTATACACTACTTCTTAAGTTTGGGGTGTTCTCTCACTGTCATGCTCATTTCTATTAAATAAAATAACTCAGGTAATCTTTGCTGAAACGCTGTCTGCGAAAGACTGGGTGGCTCAAAAACGATCAAACGAGAAAAGACAAAGTTATATGAAATCATTATTAGGACTAGGATTATTTTCTTATTATTTAACGTCCCCTAAATCTTTATGAGAGTCTCAAATGTGGGAACAAAGGGACGTAACTAGTATATCGTCAAATCTGCCAGAAACCTAGTGATGCTATTTTTAGTAGATTGTATAAATGCAGTCAACGTTAGGCGAAGCAATGGTAATTATCACCAATGGACGTTCTGTTTATTACTGATGAATGAAAAGACATTAGCAGAGACCGTGATCAATCATCGAGCGCTGTGGTCACCGTAATGGCTTGCAGTATTCTATAACTTAGCACAAGCGCCTGGTGACTCCTCCTAATGATATTGTAAGTCTATATTTCGCCTTAAAAGCGAAATTAGCTGTCTTGTGAAAGCATCAAACATGCACCATCACCAAATGCTTGCCTCTACTTGACATGTTTTCAGGGATTTATATTGCACATCGTCAAACTTTCCGTAGAGAAAGAATTAATTAAAAGATATGAAGGGTTTATATGTGCACTCTTTCATCATGAAATTTGGCGAAAACTTTAAGCAAAATTAAACCATATATTTATGATGGAAAATCCATTTAAATTGCATGCAAACACAGCTAAAACATTGCAATCTTACATGTATATAGAAATAAGAACCAGAACATCGCGAATAAGGAGTCTTTCTCATTTATATAGTTTTTTTTTTCGAAGTGTTTTGTTTGGAATCGAGTTACAGGTGGACAGTCTAAATTACCAAAACCGTGTATATATTTTATGTTGGGAAGGACAATATAAATACAAAACAATGTCATTTGCGAGTTTACTAAATGATAATACAAGTTGAAACTATAATGTCAGTTATTCTTTTTTTGACACGCAGATGTAGGCCTTATGTGAACATAAAGGACTTTAAAGGCAAAACAATAACACAACTAAATAGAGACCTATATTATTCTACTCCAGCCACTCTTGATAATTGTGCGTGTTAATCTTTATTTCTACACTTAAAAATATCCACATTCTAATCATAGAATCTTTGACTTAAAATAATATCTCACTGTTTGTATTCTTACAAACGCTGTCGTTTTTTTTTTTTAAATTAAAAAAAAAATTAGAATTGAGCCAGAACAAGGATCAATCGATGTCATTATGAACAGTATTGTTACAAGTCTTGAGCTTAGGGATAACTTTTTGCAACTCGAAAACAGAAAATGCTTATATGTTACGACTTGAATTTCGAAAAGAATGAATATGCACATTAAGGCGAACTCTTTACACACTCACCCCCTCCTCTACAGGTTCTCTCTCTTTTTTCTTTTCTCTCTCTCTCTCTCTCTCTCTCTCTCTCTCTCTCTCTGTCTCTGTCTGTCTGTCTGTCTGTCTGTCTCTCTCTCTCTCTCTCTCTCTCTCTCTCTCTCTCTCTCTCTCTCTCTCTCTCTCTCTCTCTCTCTTTCGGCATCTTTATCTTCACTTCTCCCTCACCAAACCTTACTAGCTCTGTCATCCTTTCTTTTTTCGAATCCTCATCACCCAACCATAACAAAAAATTAAAAAGAGTCACAAAATGAATAGAGCTACAGATGAAGATGGCTGGTGTTTCTACCGAGATCTTTGGCCCCACACTCTGAATGGAAGGCGTTTAACAACGCCTTAGAAGAATAATTAACCTGCGGCAGATGATCTTCTGTCTTATGCAGATTTATGCAAGGTACAAAGGTATTACCATTGTATAGTACTGATTCGGTGAGAGTCCCTATTCGTACATGCAACTTTGCTTCGTCCAATGATATGCGCTGGTCTTATTCTTATTCGTCTACATTTTGCAAATTTTCAGTGGGTAACTTATGACTCTAGAATCAAAACAAATTCATCTCGAGCAACACAACTATAATAGGAAGCAATTATATAAAAAAAAAAGAACTTTAATGAATATTTTGTATCCGAAGAGCATACTTTCACTTCAATAGGAGAAAAGCGAACTAAAACATGGGACTACTTTAACATTTTTTTTTTGATAACACAAGCATATGTTTGCTTCCAAATGGAGACCTTAACATTTTGAGGGGTTTTTCTGCTTTTTATATGGAAGATCTCAAGCTTTAAAAACATCACTGAATGGACGAGATAAAGTCAATCTGATATTGTAATTCAGGCCTAACAAAGATCCTCAACCATTATGCAACATTCATTAGGGGCGACAACTTTGTCTGGATACTGCCATAACGATTATCATCAAAATAAACTTCCAAACTTTTAGATGGAGAAAGTAGTGGTTTTTTCATTCACAAGATCGTACTTCATTTTCTTAAAAGAATTTGGGAACACTTGTAATTCGTCATCAGTTACCATACTAATCATGAAAAATATTAATAACAGAGTTTAAAAGTACCTTATATGTACCGCATACATCAGTTGTATTGACTTTTGTTTGGTAAATTGTATGACGTAAAATTTACTCGATTTCTGAGACATATCTTGCTGTCTCTCACAGAAATGATCATACACAATGCAGAACTAGAATAAAACACTATACAGGATTTTTACAAATGGAATTTTTTTTTACCTCTTTTAGTTGCTTTGACACCCGCTGTAACCTGGGCAAATTGTTTTGAGTCAACTCTGCAAGGCGCTGTTTCTACTTAAAGGGACGACCATCATTTAAAATGAGCGCATCAACAAACCTAACGTTTTGATTCTTGACGCTTCGTATAATGATCATCGTGTATGGCAGCCTATTATAGATGACCTACTTTGAAATAATGATCAACAGTCATCTAGATGTCATGTGCGGCCATTGTTCGAATAACCAACTGCCTAAAACGCATTTTTGGGAGAAAATTTTGCGAAACTGGAGTAAAATAGATTGTAATGTAAGGAATGTCTCAGTTTTGAATTCAAACGTCCAAATTTTATCAGAGTTCTGATACGGATATTTCAAACCACCGAATTTGGGCCACATGTACTCTTTATCTTCAATTAACATCGCCTTCAGCAAGGATCAATTTATCTTACATTTAAAAATACACGTTTTTGTTTGTTTGTTTTTTTGTTTTTTTGTTGTTAATCACACTTTAAAGTCAATCATTTTCTTAAATTTTTTTAAGTATGCTCGTCTTTTACTAATTTTGGACGGTGTACACCACACGATATTGAATTTGAATATTGTTCCATGTTGTACTGTATTTTCTTTTAATACTTTTAACTTTCGGCAGACGAGCTGGAGCGCGACATCCGCCGGATGCACCAAGACCATTTGCGCAAAATGTATGAACTACAGCGAGAGATCGAACGCCTACGTCACGATACGGTCTATTTGCGCATGCGTGAACAGCAGCCATCCAAGATAATCGTGCAGCAGCCGCCACCTGTCCAGGCGCCTCCTCCGGCGCCTATTATTACCCCGGCACCAGTGGTAGGCCTAAGCTCTTCAGCCTAATCTGATTTGACGTATTTTAAAGCCTTTGTACAAAAATCCTAAAATTTGGAGCTTCTGATGTAGATCGTAAAAAAAAGTTTCTCGTGAAATTGTTCTATATAGAACGTACATAACAAAATCGCTGTTTTACATTTCCTTAGTTTACGAACAGATTTTGATAGGTGCAATAAAATCCTCCTATAAAAATTATGCTTCCTGTAGAATTAAATTTTGCATAAAAAACTGTAGCAAAATAAACACTTTTTTCCTTCTCGAAACTCGTTTCAGATAAATAAACAGCTTTACATTAGTAATCCAAGTACATGCAAATTATAGACCCCCGTTTTATCATCAATTAGTCAATGATTATGATTAACATATCTTCTTGTAATTAATTTTGCTGCCAATATTTCTTTTCAGCAAACGAAGTTCATCGAAGTGGACCGACTGGCACCTTATGATTACAGGTAAAGAGTTATGCTCTATTTGTCTTCCTTTATTACACAAAATTGTATTGATAAGTCGGATAATATGCCGTTAATTTTTTTTTCTCAAATTACAAATATATAAGGAATGAGTGTTACGGTTATTTTTTTTTAATGAATGTGCTACGAGGACAGTTTAGGTATAGACATTATGTTCTCATTATTCATTTGTCTGAACATGCTCATAAAGAGAGCGCAGGGAATCCATACCTTCGCAAAACAGTCTTAATAGATAATCAAACTTTGATCATGCAACTGAAATAGAGAAGAATAGTTTGCTGTCACCGCTTGTTCTCATGTCCAATTTGTACCACCGTAGCCGATATCGGTACATCTTGATCTAGGGGTAAGTAAAACTGAAATCGAGTGAAACGATTATAGTTCTGTTATTTTGATAATTTTGTGTTGAAATATATAATAAACTGTTCATAATAGTACCTTTCCGCTAATAGGTATTTACTATTAGTTCCCAATATCTGGGTCACTGCTATCGACATCCCTACTAGCTGGTCGGGAACTTAGTAAAAAAGATAGCTTTATGTGAACGGAGCGTGGTCAGCATTTTGAGCTCTCTAAACTTGTTTGGCTTTGTTTCTTAATTGTTGATGATTAGAAAAGAAAATAAATAAAACAAGTTATATACATATTTTATGTAAGTAATGCATTAGAAGAAAAAAAAAAACCCACCAAAGCGGTATGCATTCTACACAAGGAACGTTAACCTATTTATAACTATAATGTACATATAAAATTTGGACCATTGTGCTCAAATGACAAGTAGTTAGACTTATGATATAATTAGACTAACATTAAAAGAAGTTGAAGTCTTTGTGTCTTGGTACTTGTGGACTAACGCGAAATCTGGCAAGTCGCGCAAATATTGCCATTTCAGCCCACGCCAACCGTATGCACACACCTGGGCCAAAACTCACTACCGTCAGGACGTGAATTCCGACCCGTATTACGAGCTGCAGCTTTAGAGTATGTCGTCTGCCGGCCGGACGTGGAATCTGCAAAAGGTAAGCTTATGCTTAAGTTTAAGGTCACTTTTACTCAATAGCACACCAGTGTATATTACTCTTTGAACCAATAGATACGATTGCTTTTACTTTGA